>CM061132.1:68234082-68268034 GCA_030789695.1 Scilla litardierei
CCTGCGTACAAAACGGTTACAATTTTGCCGGGTGTGTGTGCAGGTAATTTTGGGTAAATGTTGACAGTTTTGCCCAGCGCGCAAAACGGTTACAATTTTGTCGGCTGTGTGCACTGGTAATTTGGTTTAAATATAGATAGTTTTCCCCAGCGCACAAAACGGTCACAATTTTGCCGGTTGTGCATGCAGAGTTACTTTGGGTAAATGTAGATATATTTGGTCAGTGCGCAAAACGGTCAAAATTTTGCCGGTTGTGCACGTTGGGTCACTTTGGATAAATGTAGACATTTTTTGCGTAGCGCGAGACAGTCACAATTTTACGGGTTGTGCACGCGGGGCAATTTTGGGTAAATGTAGACAGTTTTGCCCAGCGCGCAAAATGGTCACAATTTTGCCGGTTGTGATCGATGTGTAATTTTTGTTAAATGTAGACATATTTGGTCAGCGCGCAAAGCAGACATAATTTTACAGGTTGTGCACGCTAGGTCAATTTGGATAAATGCAGACATTTGTGCTCTGTGCACGCTGGGTTACTTTGGGTAAATGCAGACGTTTGTACTTAGCGCGCAAAATAGTCACAATTTTGCAAGTTGTGGGCGCTGGGTAAATTTGGGTATATGTAGACATTATTTGTGTAGCGTGCAAAACGGTCACAATTTTGCCGGTTGTGTGCGCTGGGAATTTTGGATAAATACAGAAAGTTTTGCCTAGTGCGGAAAACGGTCACATTTTTGCCGGTTGTGCGCATTGGGTAATTTTGGGTAAATATAGACAGTTTTGCTCAGCACGCAAAACTGTCACAATTTTGCCGGTTGTGGTCGCTGGGTAATTTTGGGTAAATGTAAACAGTTTTGCTCAGCACGGAAAACTGTCACAATTTAGCCGGTTGTGGGCGCTGGGTAATTTTTGGAAAATGTAGAGAGTTTTGGTCCATGCGCAAAATGGTCACAATTTTGTCGGTTGTGCGAGCTGAGTAATTTTGGGTAAATGTTGACATTTTTGCCCAGAGCGCAAAATGGTCACAATTTTACCGCGTGTGCGCACTGTAATTTTGGGTAAATGTAGACATTTTTGCACAGCGTGCAAAACGGTCACAATTTTGCCGGCTATGTGTGCTGAGTAATTTTGGTTAAATGTAGACATTTTTGCTCAGCGCGCAAAACGATCAAAATTTTGCCGATTGTGCGTGCAGAGTTACTTTGGGTAAATGTAGATATATTTGGTCCGCCCACAAAATGGTCACAATTTTGCAGGTTGTGCACGCTGGGTCACAATTTTTCTGGCTGTGAGCGCTGGATAATTTTGGGTAAATGTCGACATTTTTTCCCAGCACGCAAAACAGTAACAATTTTTTACGGTTGTGTACACACGTCAATTTTGGGTAAATGTAGACATTTTTGCACAACGCACAAAATGCTCAAAAATTTGAAGGTTGTGCACGCTAGGTATTTTTGGGTAAATGTAGACATTTTTTGCGCAGCGCACAAAACTTTCACAATTTTTTCGGTTGTGCGCTTTGGGTAATTTTGGGTAAATGTAGACAGTTTTGCTCAGCGGGCAAAATGGTCACAATTTTCCCGGTTGTGCGCATTGGGTAATTTTGGGCAATTGTAGGCTTTTTTGCTCAGCGCGCAAAATGGTCACAATTTTGCCGTGTGTGCACGCTGGTAATTGTGGGTAAATGTAGACTGTTTTGCCCAGCACGCAAAAACAGTCACACTTTTACCGCCTATGTGATTCAAATAATAGAACAACTTCGAAGGACCCAGTTCCAGTGCCAATTGAACCAGTTACGCGTTCGCGAGCAAAGAGATTCAAACATGTACTCAACGGGCTGATTCAAGAGATCTGGGCTCAAGCAAATTCATGGAGGCCTATTGAGCATGAGCCATGTGTTCAACAGAGATGGCTCAATATGATTCAAGTTCTAGAAGAATTCAAATATGGATAGCTTAAATTCAGATAGTAAATTGGCATGTGGATGATTAATATTTTTGGAAGGTTTGAATGCCCAATACTCTATTTGGAAGGCTTGCATGCCAACTACTCTATTTGGAAGGTTCGCATGCGTAGAAGTTACTTTACTTTTCTATTTTTGGAAGGCTTGCATGCCGATATAATTACTTTCCTTTTCTATTTTTGGAAGGCTTGCAAGCCGATATAATTACATTCCTTTTCTATTTTTTGGAAGGCTTGCATGCCGATATAATTACTTTCCTTTTCTATTTTTTGGAAGGCTTGCATGCCGATATAATTACTTTCCTTTTCTATTTGTTTGCAAATGATCAGCCAATTAATGGGCTGATTCGTAGCCATAATTTTAGCCTAAATTTTAGGAACTTTCCTTGTAATTTTGAGCCTATTAAAAGGCATCTAACCAATGGAAAAATGGAATTGATTTTTCGGTAAAATTTCTTAGAGTATTTCTATTTGGTTCTTTGAAGAACTTTTCGAAGTTATTGGAGTTTTTCGTGACGTTCACCATCGACTTATCAAACGGGTTTCCACCACCGTTTGTAGCGTATTCCTTAAACCGAGATTCTTGTTCGCAATAAGCAATGGGTCGAGTTCTTCTATACCAAGGTTCTTGCTTTTGTCGTACAAGGGGTCGAGGTCTCCATCCAAATTCTGATTATAGAACGATATTGGGTTCCTCTTCGTTGTTGGGGTCTCATCGTTCCTGGCGGGGTTCGCATCATTTGGTATCAAATCTTTGAGTCTAGATCAGGTTTGCCTATCTTTTAAATCAAAAAAACTTTCTTTTCCTTATTCCGCATTCTTTTAGTCTCTATATTCGGTTTACATACCCTTGTTTAGCTGAATTTCTTTATCCATTTGCTTAGCGAAGTAAGCATTTGCTGAAGTAAGAATTTCTTTATCCATCTCCTTATTCCGCTTAGTTTTTCGCTGAAGTAAGCATTTGCTTACATATCCTGGCGGGGTTCTTATGCAAGAAGGACGACCAATTGCTTACTTCAGCGAAAAACTAATCGGGGCAGATTTAAACTATCCAACGTATGATAAGGAGGTGTATGCATTGGTTCGAGCTTTAGAGACATGGCAACACTACCTATGATCAAAGGAGTTCGTGATTCACACGGATCATGAGTCCTTGAAACACTTGAAGGGACAACACAAGCTGAACAAAAGCCACGCTCGTTGGGTGGGGTTCATTGAAACGTTTCCATACGTCATCCGGTATAAGAAAGGTAAGGAGAATATGTCGATGTTGCACTTTCTCGAAGGTATGCATTACTTTTCTACACTTGATGCAAAATTGCTTGGGTTTGAGTGCAATAAAAATTTATCTGCTGATGACCATGAATTTTGTAAGGAATGCCGTGCTTGTGAGAAAACCCCTTATGGTAAGTTCTTTAGACATGATGTGTTCCTGTTTCAATATAATAAGCTATGTAATTTAGACATGATGTGTTCTTTAGACATTTTTGCCCAGCGCGTAAAACGGTCACAATTTTGCCGGGTGCGCGGGCTGCGTAATTTTGGGTAAATATTGACATTTTGCCCATTGCGCAAAACGGTCACAATTTTGCCGGGTGTGCGCTCTGCTAATTTTGGGAAAATGTAGACATTTTTGTCCAGCGCGTAAAACAGTCACAATGTTGCAGGGTGTGTGCGCTGGTAATTTTGGGTAAGTGTAGAAAGTTTTGCCCATCACGCAAAACGGTCACAATTTTGCCAGGTGTGTGCGCTGGTAATTTTGGATAAATGTAGACAGTTTTGCCCAGCGCGCAAAACGGTCACAATTTTACCGGCTATGCGCGTTGAGTAATTTTGGTTAAATGTACACATTTTTGCTCAGCGCGTAAAACGATCAAACTTTTACCGGTTGTGCGCGCAGAGTCACTTTGGGTTTAATGTAGACATATTTGGTCAGCGCGCAACACGGTCACAATTTTGCAGGTTGTGCGCGCTGTGTCACTTTGCGTAAATGTAGACATTATTTGCGCAGCGCGTAAAACAGTCACAATTTTACGGGTTGTGCACACGGGATAATTTTGGGTAAATGTACACAGTTTTGCCCAGCGTGCAAACTAATCACATTTTCACAGGTTGTGCGCACTGTGTAATTTTGGGAAATGTAGACAATTTTGCTCAGAGCGTAAAACTATCATAATTTTTCCGGTTATGCGCGTTAGGTAATTTTTGGAAAACGTAGTCATTTTTGCTCAGCGCGCAAAACAGTCACAATTTTGTCGGTTGTGCGCATTGGGTAATTTTGGGCAAATGTAGGCAGTTTTGCTCGGTGCGCAAAACGGTCTTGATTTTGCTGGCTATGCGTGCTGCGTAAATTTGGGCAAATCGGGCGCAAAACGGTCACAATTTTACCTGCTCTGCACGCTAGATAATTTTGGATAAATGTCGACATTTTTGTCCATTGCGCAAAACGGTTACAATTTTTGACGGTTGTGCACACATGGCAATTTTGGGGAAATGTAAACATTTTTGCACAGCATGCAAAACGCTCACAAATTTTGAAGGTTGTGCGCGATAGGTAATTTTTGGTAAATGTAGACATTTCTTGCGCAGCGCACAAACTGTCACAATTTTTCCGGTTGTGCACGCTGGGTAATTTTGGGGAAATGTAGACAGTTTTGCTCAGTGCGCAAAACGATCACAATTTTGCCGGTTGTGCGCGTTGGGTAATTCTCGACAAATTTAGGCTGTTTTGCGCTGCGTGCAAAACCGTCACAATTTTGCCGGGTGTGTGCGCGGGTAATTTTGGGTAAATGTAGACAATTTTACCCAGCGCGCAAAACAGTCACACTTTTGCCGGCTATGCGCGCAAAAATTTTGGCTAAATGTAGATATTTTTGTTCAGCGCGCAAAATGGTCACAATTTTGCCGGTTGTGAACGCTGTGTAATTTTGGGTAAATGTTGAGATATTTGGTCAGCGCGCAAAACGGTCACAATTTTGCAGGTTATGCACGCTGGGTCACCTTGGGTAAATGTAGACATTTGTGCCCAGCATGCAAAAAAGTCAAAATTTTGCGGTTTGTGTGCGCTGGGTAAATTTCGGTAAATGTAGACATTAATTCTATAGCACGCAAAATAGTCACAATTTTGCCGTTTGTGCACGCTAGGTAATTTTGGGTAAATGTAGATAGTTTTGTCCAGCGTGCAAAACAGTTACATTTTTGCCGGTTGTGGACGTTGGGAAATTTTGATTAAATGGAGACAGTTTTTCTCAGCGCGCAAAACTGGCACAATTTGCCAGTTGTGCGTGCTCTGTAATTTTTGGAAAATGCATACAGTTTTGGTCTGTGCGCAAAACGGTCACAATTTTGCCGGTTGTACAGGCTAAGTAATTTTGGGTAAAAATGTTGACATTTTTGCCCAGCGCGCAAAACGGTCATAATTTTGCTGGGTGTGTGCGCTGGTAATTTTGGGTAAATGAAGACAGTTTTGCCTAGGGCGGAAAATGGTCACAATTTTGCCTACTATGCGCACTGAGTAATTTTTGTTAAATGTAGACATTTTTGCCCAGCGCGCAATACGATCACAATTTTGTCGGTTGTGAGCACTATGTAAATTTGGGTACATGTAGACATATTTGGTCAGCGAGCAAAACAGTCACAATTTTGCAGGTTGGGCACGCTGTGTCACTCTGGGCAAATGTAGACATTTGTGCTCAGCGCGCAAAACAGTCATAACTTTGCAGGTTGCGGGCACATGGTAAATTTGGGTAAATGTAGACATTATTTGCGTAGCGCGCAAAACAGTCACAATTTTGCCGGTTGTGCGCGCTGGGTAATTTTGAGAAATGTAGACAGTTTTGCCCAGCGCGCAAAACGGTCATATTTTTGCCAGTTGTGCACGCTGGGTAATTTTGGGCAAATGTAAACAGTTTTGCTCTGCGCACAAAGCTCTCACAATTTTGTCGGTTGTGGGCGCTGTGTAATTTTGGGAAAATGTAGACAGTTTTGGTCAGTGCGCAAAACGGTCACAATTTTGTCGGTTGTACGGGATGCGTAATTTTGTGTAAATTTTGACATTTTTTCCCAGCGCCCAAAACGGTCACAATTATGCCGGGTGTGTGCGCTGGTAATTTTGGGTAAATGTAGACATTTTTGTCCAGCGCGCAAAACGGTCACAATTTTTCCAGGTGTGGGCGCTGGTAATTTTGGGTAAATGTAGACAGTTTTGCCCAGCGCGCAAAATGGTCACAATTTTGAAGGTTGTGCGCGCTGGGTCACTTTGGGTAAATGTAGACATTATTTGCGTAGCGCGCAAAACAGTCAAAATTTTGCGGGTTGTGCGCGATGGGTAATTTTGGGTTAACATAGACAGTTTTGCCTAGCGCGCAAAACGGTCACATTTATGTTGGTTGTGCACACTGGGTAATTTTGGGTAAATGTAGACAATTTTGCTCAGAGCGGAAAACTGTCACAATTTTACCGGTTGTCTGCATTGGGTAATTTTTGGAAAATGAAGACAGTTTTGCTCAGCGCGCAAAACCGTCACAATTTTGCCGGTTGTGCGCGTTGAGTTATGTTGGGCAAATGTAGGCTGTTTTCCGCAGCGCGCAAAACAATAACAACTTTGTTGCGTGTGTGCACTGGTAATTTTGGGTAAATGTAGATAGTTTTGCCCAGCGCGCAAAATGGTCACAATTTTACCGGGTGTGCGCGCTGGTAATTTTGGGTAAATGTTGATATTTTTGTCCAGCGCGCAAAACATATACAATTTTACCGGGTGTATGCGCTGGTAATTTTGGGTAAATGTAGACAGTTTTGCCCTGCGCGCAAAACGGTCACAATTTTGCAGGTTGTGCGCGCTGGGTCACTTTGGGTAAATGTAGACATTATTTGCGTAGCGCACAAAACAGTCACAATTTTGCAGGTTGTGCGCGCTGGGTCACTTTGGGTAAATGTAGACATTATTTGCGTAGCGCACAAAACAGTCACAATTTTGCAGGTTGTGCGCGATGGGTAATTTTGGGTTAACAAAGACAGTTTTGCCTCGCGCGCAAAACGGTCACATTTATGCCGGTTGTGCACACTGGGTAATTTTGGGTAAATGTAGATAGTTTTGCTCAGAGCGGAAAACTGTCACAATTTTACCGGTTGTTCGCATTGGATAATTTTTGGAAAATGAAGACAGTTTTGCTCAGTTAGCAAGACAGTCACAATTTTGCCGGTTGTGCGCGTTGGGTAATGTTGGGCAAATGTAGGCTGTTTTGCTCAGCGCGCAAAACAATAACAACTTTGTCGCGTGTGTGCACTGGTAATTTTGGGTAAATATGGACAGTTTTGCCAGCGCGCAAAGCTGTGACAATTTTGTCAGCTATGCGTGCTGAGTAATTTTGGTTACATGTAGAAATTTTTGCTCAGCTCGCAAAATGGTCGCAATTTAGTTGGTTGTGAGCGCTGTGTAATTTGGTTAAATGTAGACATATTTGGCCAGCGCCCGAAATAGTGATAATTTTACAGGATGTGCACGCTGGGTCACTTTGGGTAAATGCAGACATTTGTACTCAGAGCGCAAAATAGTCACAATTTTGCGGGTTGTGGGCGCTAGGGAAATTTGGGTAAATGTAGACATTATTTGTGTGGCGCGCAAAACGGTCACATTTTTGCCGGTTGTGCGCGTTGATTAATTTTTGGTAAATATATTCAGTTTTGCCCAGCCCGCAAAATGGTCACATTTTTTCCGGTTGTGCGCATTAGGTAATTTTGGGTAAATGTAGAAAGGTTTTTCCAGCACGCAAAACTGTCACAATTTTGCTGTTTGTGGGCGCTGGGTAATTTTTGGAAAATGTAGACAGTTTTGGTTAGCGCGCAAAACGGTCACAATTTTGCCGGTTGTGCGGGCTGAGTAATTTTGGGTAAATGTTGACATTTTGCCCAGAGCGTAAAATGGTCACAATTTTGCCGGGTGTGGGCACTGGTAATTTTGGGGAAATGTTGACATTTTTGTCCAGCTCGCAAAACGGTTACAATTTTTTCGGGTGTGTGCGCTGGTAATTTTGGGCAAATGTAGACAGTTTTGCCCAACGCGCAAAACGGTCACAATTTTGTCGTATGTGCGCGCTCAGTAATTTTGGTAAAATGTCGACATTTTTGCTCAGTACGCAAAACGGTCACAATTTTGCCGGTTGTGCGCACAAAGTCACTTTGGGTAAATGTAGACATATTGGTCAGTGCGTAAAACGGTCCCAATTTTACAGGTTGTGCGCGCTGGGTCACTTTGGGTAAATGTTGACATTATTTGCGTAGCGTGGAAAACAGTCACAATTTTACAGGTTGTGCACGCGGGTTAATTTTGGGTAAATGTAGACAGTTTTGCCCAGCGTGCAAAACGATCGCATTTTTTCTGGTTGTGCGTACTGTGTTATTTTGGGTAAATGTAGACAGTTTTGCTCAGACCGTTAAAAGGTCACAATTTTGTCGGCTGTGTGCGCTGGATAATTTTGGGTAAATGTCGACATTTTTGTCCAGTGCACAAAACGGTCACAATTTTTTACGGTTGTGCACACATGGCAATTTTGGGGAAATGTAGGCATTTTTGCACAGTGCGCAAAATGATCAGAATTTTGAAGGTTGTGCACGCTATGCAATTTTGGGTAAATGTAGATATTTTTTGCGATGTGCACAAAGCTGTCACAATTTTTCTTGTTGTGCGCGCTGGGTAATTTTAGGGAAATGTAGACGATCACAATTTTGCATGTTGTGCGCGTTGGGTAATTTTGGGCAAATGTAGGCTGTTTTGCGCAGCGCGCAAAACAGTCACAATTTTGCCGGGTGTGTGTGCTGGTAATTTTGGGTAAATGTAGACAATTTTGCCCATCGTGCAAAACAGTCACATTTTTACCGACTCTGCGTGTTGAGTAATTTTGATTAAATGTAGACATTTTTGCTCATCGTGCAAAATGGTCACAATTTTGCCGGTTGTAAACGCTGTGTAATTTTGGGTAAATATAGACATATTTGGTCAACAAGCAAAGCGATCACAATTTTGTAGGTTATGCGCGCTGGGTCACTTTGGGTTAAATGTGGACATTTGTGCTCAGCGTGCAAAAAAGTAACAATTTTGCGGGTTGTGGGCGCTGTAAAAAAGTCACAATTTTGCGGGTTGTGGGCGCTGGGTAAATTTGGGTAAATGTAGACATTATTTGCATAGCGTACAAAACGGTCACAATTTTTCCGTTTGTGCGCGCTGGGTATTTTTGGGTAAATGTAGATAGTTTTGTCCAGCGCGCAAAACAGTCACATTTTTGCCGGTTGTGCGCGCTGGGTAAATTTGCGTAAATGGAGACAGTTTTGCAAAACAGTCACATTCTTGGATTCAATACACAAGCAATGGCACTCGTCCCTGATTTTCGTGACTCGCACAGAATTCGTGGGAGTTTTGGAGGATTATGAGGACAAATGGAGAGTAAACGTTGTTTCTATCTGGAGAGGAGGTTGTTTACTCTTTTCCCATGTAATTTCAATTGGAATTGCCCGACGGTTGCCCTAAATTGAAGATTTCAAGCATTTTTCAGTTTATGGCTGAGCTAGCTCTCTCTAATGGATGAAGGAGCGAATTCTAGGCCTCAAACGATCGAAATCTTCGTTTCTGAGCTTCCGATAGGACGTCACCACTATTTCCTACCGAAAAACTATACGAAGTTTACTCTTGGATTCAAAACACCAGCAATTGCATATGTCTCTGATTTCTGGGACTCGCATGAAATTCATGTGAGTTTTGGAGTAATATGAGAAAAATGGAGATTAAACTTTGTTTCTATGTGGAGAGGAGGTTGTTTCCTTTATTCCCACAAAATTTCAATTGGAACTGCCCTACGGTAGCCCGAAATAGCAGGTTTGAAATATTTTTCAGCTTTTAGCTACCCTACCTCTCTCTAATGGATGAAGGACGACATTGTAGGGCTCAAACATTTGAAATCTTTGTTCATGAGCTTCCAATAGAGCATCACCATCGTTTTCTACAGAAAAACTGCAAGAATTTAAACTCTTGAATTCAAAACATAAGCAATGGCACCAATCTCTGATTTCCGAGACTCGCACGGAATTCGTGAGATTTTTGGAGGAATATGAGGACAATAGAGAGAAAACATTGTTCTATGCGGAGAGGAGGTTCTTTCCTCTATTTCCACGCAATTTCAATTGCCCAATGGTTGCCCATACTAACAGGTTTGAAGTATTTTCCGGTTTCTGCCTGCCATAGCTCACTCTAATGGATGAAGAAGGGCATTTTAGGCCTTAAGCTATCGAAGTCTTCATTCATGAGCATCTGATAGTGCGTCACCTTCGTTTTCTACAGAAAAACTACAAGAATTTATTATTGGATGCAAAACACAAGTAATGGCACCCGTCTCTGATTTCTGAGACTCAAACAGTATTCGTGGGAGTTTTGGAGAAATATGAGGAGAAATAGTGAGTAAACGTTGTTTCCTATATTCCCACGAAATTTTAATTGGAATTGCCCAATGGTTGCTAATAATAGAAGGTTTGAAGCATTTTTCAGTTTTTGGCTCCCTTAGCTCACTCTAATGGATGAAGGAGGGTATTCTAGGCCTCAAACGATCGAAATATTAGTTCCAGAGCATCCGATAGTACGTCACCATCGTTTTCTACTGAAAAACTACACGAATTTACTCTTGGATGCAAAACACAAGCACTGGCACCCGTCTCTGATTTCTAGGACTTGAACGGCATTGGTGGGAGTTTTGGAGGAATATGAGGAGAAATGAAGAGTAAACGTTGTTTCTATGTGGAGAATTTGTTGGTATCTCTATTTCCACGAAATTTCAATAGGAATTGCCCAACAGTTGCCCATATTAGCATGTTTGAAGAATTTTTCGGTTTATGGCTGCCTTAGCTCATTCAAATGAAAGAAGGATGGCATTCTAGACCTCAAATAATCGAAATATTCGTTCTTGAGCATCCGATAGTACGTCACCATCGTTTTCTACTTAAGAACTACACGAATTTACTCTTGGATTTAAAACACAAGCAATTGCACCCGTCTCTGATTTCTGGGACTCGCACGGATTTCTTCGGAGGTTTTGGAAGACTATGAGGACCAATGGAGAGTAAACGTTGTTTCTATGCGGAGAGGGGGTTGTTTACTCTATTCCCATGCCATTTCAACTTGAATTACCTAACAGTTGCCCATAATAGCATGTTTGAAGCATTTTCCAGTTTTTGGATGCCATAGCTCACTCTAATGGATGAAGGAGTGCATTCAAGGCCTCAAAAAATAGAAATCTTCATTCCCAAAATTCCGATAGTGCATCACAATCCTTTTCTATCGAAAACTTACAAGAATTTCTTCATGAATGCAAAACACAAGTAATGGCACCCGTCTCTGATTTCTGCGACTCGAACGGTATTCGTGGGAGTTTTGGAGGAATACGAGGAGAAATGGAGAGTAAACGATGTTTCTATATGGAGAGGAGGTTGTTTCCTCTATTCCCACGAAATTTCAATTGGAATTGCCCAATGGTTGCCCATACTAGCAGGTTTGAAGAATTTTTCAGTGTCTGGCTGCCTTAGCTCACTCTAATGGATGAAGGAGAGCATTCTAGGCTTCAAACGTTCGAAATATTCGTTTCTAAGCATTCGATAGTACGTCACCATCGTTTTCTAACTAAAACTACCCGAATTTACACTTGGATGGAAAACACAAGTAGTGGCACACGTCTCTGATTTCTGGGACTCAAACGGTATTCATGGGAGTTTTGCAGGAATAAGGGGAGAAATGGAGAGTAAACGTCGTTTCAATGTGGAGAGGAGGTTGTTTTCTCTATTCCCAAGAAAGTTCAATTAGATTGCCCAATGGTTACCCATAATTGCATTTTTGAAGCATTTTTCAGTTTCTGGCTGCATTAGCTCACTCTAATGGATGAAGGAGGGCTTTCTTGGTCTCAAACAATCGAAATATACGTTTGTAAGCATCCGATAGCACGTCACCAACGTTTTCTACCGAAAAACTACATGAATTTATTGTTGGAGTCAAAACACAAGAACCCGTCTCTAATTTCTGGGACTCGCACGGATTTCATGGGAGTTTTGATGGAATATGAAGACAAATGGAGAGTAAACGTTGTTTTTATGCGACGAGGGGGTTGTTTACTCTATTCCCACGTAATTTCAATTTGAATTGCCCAACGGTTGTCCAAAATAGAAGATTTCAAGCATTTTTTGGTTTGTAGCTACCCTAGCTCTCACTAATGGATGAAGGATGGCATTCCAGGCCTCAAACGATCAAAAACTTCGTTCCGAGCTTCCGATAATGTGTCACCATCGTTTTCTACAAGGATAAATGTTGTTTCTATAATGGATAGTGTGTCACTAATGGATAAATGTTGTTTCTATAAGGAGAGGAGGTTGTTTCCTCTATTCCGACAAAATTTCGTTTGGAACTGCCTAACGATTACCCAAAATAGCAGGTTTGAATCATTTTTCGGCTTCTGGCAGTCCTAGCTCAATCTAATGAACGAAGGACGGCATTGTAAGGCTCAAACATTCGAAATCGTTGTTCATGAGCTTCTGATAGAGCGTCACCATCGTTTTTTATCCGAAAAATTACAAGAATTTACTCTTGGATTCAAAACACAAGCAATGTCACACATATCTGATTTTTGGGACTCGCATGGATTTCTTGGGAGTTTTTGGAAGAATATAAGGATACATGGAGAGTAACGTTGTTTTTAAACGGCGAGGGGGTTGTTTACTTTATTCCCACGTAATTTCATTTGGAATTGCCCAATGTTTTTCCAAAATAGAAGGTTTGAAGCTTTTTTTGGTTTGTGGCTGCCTAGCTCTCTCTAATGGACGAAAGAGGGCATTCTAGGCCTCAAACGATCGAAAAATTTGTTCCGATCTTCCAATAATGTGTCACCATCGTTTTCTGCGGAGAACTACACGAATTTACTCTTGGATTCAAAACACAAGCCATTGCACCCGTCTCTGATTTCTGGGACTTGCACAAAATTCGTGAGAGTTTTGGAGGAATATGAGGATAAATGGAGAGTAAACGTTGTTTCTAAGCGGAGAGGAGGTTGTTTCCTCTATTCTCACGAAATTTCAATTGGAATTGCCCAATGGTTGCCCATTATAGCGGGTTTGAAACTTTTTTTGGTTTCTGGCTGCCTTTGCTCTTTCTACTGGATGAAGGTGGGCATTCTAGGCCATAAACGATTGAAATCTCCATTCCCGAGATTTTAGTAGTGCGTCACCATCGTTTTCTACCAAAAAACTACAAGAATTTACTCTTGGATGCAAAACACAATCAATCGCACCCGTCTCTGATTTCTGGGACTTGAACGGAATTCGTGGGAGTTTTGCTGGAATAGGAGGAGAAATGGAGAGTAAACGTTGTTTCTATGTGGAGAGGAGGCTGTTTCCTCTATTTCCACGAAATTTCAATTGGAATTGCCCAATGGTTGCCCATTATAGCAGGTTTGAAGCATTTTTGGTTTCTAGCTGCCTTAGCTCTCTCTAATGGATGAAGGAGGGCTTTCTAGGCCTCAAACGATCGAAATCTTCATTTCCGAGATTTTGGTAGTGCGTCACCATCGTTTTTTACCGAAAAACCACAAGAATTTACTCTTGGAAGCAAAACACAAGCAATGGCACCTATCTATGATTTCTGGGACACGAACGGAATTCGTGGGAGTTTTCCAAGAACATGAGGTGATATGTAGAGTAACCTTTGTTTCTATGTGGAGAGGATGTTGTTTTCTCTATTCCCATGAAATTTCAATCGGAAGTGCCCAATGGTTGCCCAAAAAAGCTGGTTTGAAGCATTGTTCGGTTTCTGCTTCCGATAGCTCACTCTAATGGATGAGGGAGGGCATTCTAGGCCTGAAACGATCGCAATATTCTTTCTTGAGCATCCAATAGTACGTCACCTTCGTTTTCTTCTGAAAAACTACACGAATTTACTCTGGGATTCTAAACACAAGCAATTGCACTTGTCTCTGATTTATGGGACTCGCACGGATTTCTTGGGAGTTTTTGGAAGACAATGAGGACAAATGGAAGTAAACGTTGTTTCTATGTGGAGAGGAGGTTGGTTACTCTATTCCCACACAATTTCAACTGGAATTGCCAAACGATTGCCCATAATAGCATGTTTGAAGCATTTTCCGGTTTCTGGTTGCCATAGCTCACTCTAATGGATGAAGGATGGCATTCAAGGCCTCAAAAAATCGAAATCTTCATTCCCAAAATTCAGATAGTGCATCACAATCCTTTTCTATCGAAAACTTACAAGAATTTCTTCTTGAATGCAAAACACAAGTAATGGCACCCGTCTCTGATTTCTGCGACTCGAACGGTATTCGTGGGAGTTTTGGAGGAATATGAGGAGAAATGGAGAGTAAACGCTGTTTCTATATGGAGAGGAGGTTGTTTCCTCTATTCCCACGAAATTTCAATTGGAATTGCCCAATGGTCACCCATACTAGTAGGTTTGAAGAATTTTTCAGTGTCTGGCTGCCTTAGCTCACTCTAATGGATGAAGGAGAGCATTCAAGGCTTCAAACGATCGAAAAATTCGTTCCTAATCATTCGATAGTACGTCACCATCGTTTTCTACCGAAAACTACCGAATTTACTCTTGGATGGAAAACACAAGCAGTGGCACACGTCTCTGATTTCTGGGACACAAACAGTATTCGTGGGAGTTTTGCAGGAATATAGGGAGAAATGGAGAGTAAACATCGTTTCAATGTGGAGAGGAGTTTGTTTTCTCTATTCCCAAGAAATTTCAATTAGAATTGCCCAATGGTTGCCCATAATAGCATGTTTGAAGTATTTTTCAGTTTCTGGCTGCCTTAGCTCACTCTAATAGATGAAGGAGGGCATTCTAGGTCTCAAACGATCGAAATATACGTTCGTAAGCATCCGATAGTACATCACCAATGTTTTCTGCCGAAAAACTACATGAATTTACTGTTGGATTCAAAACACAAGCATCTGTCTCTGATTGCTTGGACTCGCACAGTTTTCTTGGGAGTTTTGGAGGAATATGAGGACAAATGGAGAGTAAACGTTGTTTTTATGCGGCGAGGGTGTTGTTTACTCTATTCCCACGTAATTTCAATTGGAATTGCCCAACGATTGTCAAAAATAGAAGGTTTCAAGCATTTTTTGGTTTGTGGCTGCCCTAGCTCTTTCTAATGGATGAAGGAGGGCATTCTAGGCCTCAAACGATCGAAAACCTCGTTTCGAGCTTCCGATAGTGTGTCACCATTATTTTCTACGGAAAACTACACGAATTTACTCTTGGATTCTAAACACAAGCCATTGCACCCATCTCTGATTTCTGCGACTCGCACTGAATTCATGGGACCTTTGGTAGAATTGAGGATAAATGGAGAGTAAACGTTATTTCTGTCTGGAGAGGAGGTTGTTTACTCTATTCCCATGTAATTTCAACTGGAATTGTCCATTGAATGCCCAAAAATAGCATGTTTGAAGAATTTTTCAGTTTCTGGCTGCCCTACCTCACTATAATGGATGAAGAATGGCATTCTAGGCCTTAAACTATAGAATTCTTTATTCGTGAGCATCTGATAGTGCGTCACCATCGTTTTCTTCCGAAAAACTATAAGAATTTACTCTTGGATTCAAAACACAAGCAATGGCACCCGTCTCTGATTTCTGGGACTCGCACGGAATTCGTGGGAGTATTGGAGGAATATGAGGTCAAATGGAGAGTAAATGTCGTTTCTGTGTAGAGAGGAGGTTGTTTACGTTATTCCAACGTAATTTCAATTGGAATTGCCCAACGGTTGCCCAAAATAGAAGGTTTGAAGTATTGTTCGGTTTATGGCATACTTAGATTTTTCTAATGGATGAAGAAGGGAATTTTAGGCCTCAAACGATCGAAATCTTCGTTCCCGAGCTTCCGATAGCGTGTCACCAATGTTTTCTAAGGAAAAACTGCACGAAATTTACTCTTGGATTCAAAACACAAGCAAGTGCACATGTCTCTGATTTCTGGGACTCGTAGGGAATTCGTGTGAGTTTTGGAGGAATATAAGGACATATGGAGAGTAATTTTGGTTACAAATTTGCCGGTTGTGCAGGCTGAATAATTTTGGTTAAATGTAGACATCTTTGCTCAGCGCACAAAATGATCACAATTTTGCCAGTTGTGAGCGCTGTGTAATTTTGGGTAAATGTAGACATATTTGGTCAGCGTGCAAAACGGTCAAAATTTTGCAGGTTGTGCGCGCGGGGTCACTTTGGGTAAATGTAGACATTTGTGCTCAGTGTGCAAAACAGTCACAATTTTGCTTGTTGTGGTCGCATGGTAAATTTGGGTAAATGTAGACATTATTTGCGTAGCGCGCAAAACAGTCACAATTTTGCCGGTTGTGTGCGCTAGGTAATTTTGGGAAATGTAGACAGTTTTGCCTAACGTGCAAAACGGTCACATTTTTACCGGTTGTGTGCACTGGGTAATTTTGGGGAAATGTAGACAGTTTTACTCTGCGCACAAAACTGTCACAATTTTGCCGGTTGTGCACGCTGGGTAATTTTTGAAAAATGTAGACAGTTTTGGTCAGTGCGCAAATTGTCACAATTTTGCCGGTTGTGCGGGCTGCGTAATTTTGGGTAAATGTTGACATTTTTGCCCAGCGCGCAAAACGGTCACAATTTTGCCGGGTGTGGACGCTGGTAATTTTGGGTAAATGTAGACAGTTTTGCCCAACGTGCAAAACGGTCACAATTTTGGCGGTTGTGCGGGCTGAGTAATTTTGGGTAAATGTTGACATTTTTACTCAGCGTGCAAAACGGTCACAATTTTGCCGGGTGTGTACGCTGGTAATTTTGGATAAATATAGATAGTTTTGCCCAGTGTGCAAAACTGTCACAATTTTGCCGACTAAGAACGCTGAGTAATTTTGGTTAAATGAAGACATTTTTACCCAACGCGCAAAATGGTCACAATTTTGCCGGTTGTGAGCGCTGTGTAATTTTGGGTAAATGTAGACATATTTGGTCAGCGTGCAAAACGGTCACAATTTTGCCGGTTGTGAGCGCTGTGTAATTTTGGGTAAATGTAGAAATATTTGGTCAGCGCGCAAAACGATCAAAAATTTTGCTCAGTTTTGGGTAAATGTAGACATTTGTACTCAGCGCATCAAACATTCACAATTTTACAGGTTGTGGTGCTGGGTAAATTTGGGTAAATGTAGACATTATTTGTGTATCGAGCAAAACAGTCATAATTTTGCCGGTTCTGCGCACGGGGTAATTTTGGGAAATGTAGACAGTTTTGTCCAGCGCGCAAAACGGTCACATTTTTGTCGGTTCTGCGTGCTGGGTAATTTTGGTAAATGTAGACAGTTTTACACAGTGAGCAAAACTGTCACAATTTTGCCGGTTCTGCGATCTATGTAATTTTTGGAAAATGTAGATATTTTTGGTCAGTGCGTAAAACGGTCACAATTTTGCCGGTTGTGTGCGCTAGTAATGTTGGATAAATGTAGATAGTTTTTCCTAGGGCACAAAACGGTCACAATTTTACCGGGTGTGTGCACTGGTAATTTTGGATAAATGTAGATAGTTTTACCCAGTGCGCAAAACAGTCCCAATTTTGCCGGCTAAGCACGCTGAGTAACTTTGGTAAAATGTAGACAGTTTTGGTCAGTGCGCAAAACTGTCACAATTTTGCCGGTTGTGCGGGCTGAATAAATTTGGGTAAATGTTGACATTTTTGCCCAGCGCTCAAAACGGTCACAATTTTGCCGGATGTGTGCGCTGGTAAATTTGGGTAAAATGTAGACAGTTTTGCCCAGCGCGCAAAACGGTCACAATTTTGCCGGGTGTGCGCGCTAGTAATTTTGGGTAAATGTAGACAGTTTTGCCCAGCGCGCAAAACAGTCACAATTTTGCCGGGTGTGCGCGCTGGTAATTTTGGGTAAATGTAGACAGTTTTGCCCAGCGCGCAAAACGGTCACAATTTTGCCGGCTATGCGCGCTGAGTAATTTTGGTTAAATATAGACAATTTTACTCAGTGCGCAAAATGATCACTTTGCCGTCTCTGCGCGCTGAGTCACTTTGGTTAAATGTAGACATTTTTGCTCAGCGCGTAAAACGGTCACAATTTTGCAGGTTGTGCGCGCTGGGTCACTTTGGTTAAATGTAGACATTATTTGCGTAGCACGCAAACAGTCACAATTTGCGGGTTGTGAACGCTGGGTAATTTTGGTTTAATATTGACAGTTTTGCCTAGCGCGCAAAACGATCACATTTTTGCCGGTTGTGTGGACTGGGTAATTTTGGGTAAATGTAGACAGTTTTGCTCAGAGCGTAAATCTATCACAATTTTGCTGGTTGTCCACATTGGGTAATTTTTGGAAAATGAAGACAGTTTTGCTCAGCGCGCAAAACGGTTACAATTTTGCCGGTTGTGCGCGTTGGATAATGAGCACGTAAAACGGTAACAATTTTGCCAGGTGTGTGCACTGGTAATTTTGGGTAAATGTTGACTGTTTTGCCCAGCACGCAAAACAGTCACAATTTTGTCGGCTATGCACGCTAAGTAAATTTGGTTAAATGTAGACATTTTTGCTCAGTGCGCAAAATGGTTACAATTTTGCCAGTTGTGAGCGCTGTCTAATTTTGGGTGAATGTAGACATATTTGGTCAGCGTGCAAAACAGTCATAATTTTACTGGCTGTGCCCGCTGGGTCACTTTGGGTAATTGTAGACATTTGTGCCCAACGCGCAAAATAGTCACAATTTAGCAGGTTGTGGGCGCTGGGTAAATTTGGGTAAATGTAGACATTATTTGTGTAGCGTGCAAAACAGTCACAATTTTGCCGGTTGGGCGCGCTGGGTAATTTTGGGTAAATGTAGACAGTTTTGCCCAACGTGCAAAACAGTCACATTTTTACCGGTTGTACGAACTGGGTAATTTTGGGTAAATGTATACAGTTTTGCTCAGTGCGTAAAACTGTCACAATTTTGCCGGTTGTGTGAGCTATGTAATTTTTGGAAAATGATGACAGTTTTGGTCAGCGCGCAAAACCGTCACAATTTGCTGGTTGTGCGGACTGAGTAATTTTGGGTAAAATTTAACATTTTTGCCCAATGCACAAAACGGTCACAATTATGCCGGGTGTCGGCGCTGGTAATTTTGGGTAAATATAGACAGTTTTGCCCAGCGCGCAAAACGGTCATAATTTTACCGGGTGTGCGCGCTGGTAATTTTGGATAAATGTAGTTTAGAGAAGCTAGTTGAACCAGATAATTCATATAGCATATCATCTAACCGAGGAATAGGATGATGATATCTTACCGTGATGTTGTTAATGGCTTTGCAATCAATGCACATTCTCCAAGTACCATCTTTCTTGGGTACAAGCAATACTGGTACTGCACAAGGACTGAGGCTCTCTCTCACGTATCCCTTACTCATCAACTCTTGAACTTGCCTTTGAATCTCCTTAGTATCTTCAGGATTGGTGCGGTATGCTAGACGATTAGGCAAATATGTTCTAAGAATAAGATCAATTTGATGCTCTATGCCTCTAATTGGTGGCAAACCTGGTGGTATTTCAGCAGGAAAGACATCTTCATATTCCTACAAAAGCGATAAAACAACACTAGGCAAAGCAGAGGTTAAGTCGTTAGTATTCAACATAGCCTCTTTGTACACAACTACTAGGAGGTTTTGTTGAGAAAACAAGGCTTGCTTAATCTCGCTTCTTTTTGCCACTAGAAAACTCTTCTCTCCCTTTTCTCTTTTCCCTCCTTTTCTTTTTGAATTTTCTCTCAGTTTGCTCTCTTTTTCTTCACCCAACTCTCTTATCTTTTTCTCACCCTCATTTTTACTCTCTTCTTGTTGAATAAGTTTTCCCCTCTTACTTTCTCTTTTCTTTTCTATCTTTATTTGATCTTCCAGTATTTTTTTTGGGATAATGAAAGGATAGTTATTGGCTACCCTTAAAGTACAAAAGAATAACGGTTTAAGTACCCATCATGTGTTACCCGACGATCAAACTGCCATGGTCTGCCCACAAGAGACGACATACTTTTCATGGGAACAACGTCACAGATTATTTCATCTCTCTATTTGCCAATAGAAAATAGGATTGTGACTTGTTTTGTTACCTTCAACTCTCCACATTTGTTGAGCCATTGTAGCTTGTAGGGTTGTCGATGCTTGAAGGTTGGAAGACTCAACTTCTCCACTAATTCAGCACTTGCTACATTGCTGCAACTTCCTCCATCTATGATTACACTGCATACTTTCTCTTGGACTAGGCTGGTGATCTTCAAATTCATCCTCATCAATTGGCTCTCCGTATCTCCATGAGGTTGTTCTTGATTGTTTGGAGGATTTTGTTGTGTAGAAGCTTGATTCTCCATTTGATCTAATCGTTCATGGATTCATTCTAGCTTTCTGTCAAACAATCTCTCAAGATGGCTCACCAATGCTTGCATTTGACAAGATGATTCTCCATGTTGTGTAGTATCTTCTGGATTTTGTACCATGTTAGTGAAAGAAAAAAATATACACTCATGATAATCTCACCAACTCATAATTCCCTCAGAATCTGTCCTTAGCTCGTATGCAACCTAGATCCTTATTGAGTAATCCAATAATGCCAATTACTCACTTCAACCAAGTATGTAGTGGTGATTGGTAAAATTGTGAATAATGGATGGGTTTAGGCCTGAAGTAGGATTAGGTCTAGAGTATGTATTCAATGAAAATAAAGAAATTTCTTAGTAGTGCAAGCCAAAAATTCAACAATAAGAGCTATTAAATTTGTAAGATAACAGAATGTAAGAACTGAATTGAGCACTACTGTTTGTTTTTCTTTCTGCCAAGCTTTACTTTTTTTCGCATTTGTTTTTTTCAGATTTTTTTTGCTTTTGCTTTTGTTTTTTTTCTTTTTTGGGTGCTTTACTTGTACAAACTAAATAAACAGCAAACAAACAAAGGCGCTTAAACGTTGAAAGATAAAACAAAATTCTTGCACACTAAGAATATATGCTAAGTGAAAGGTTTTGGAAAGTAAGAGTTTTGACAGAAACAAAGGAAAGGAAAGGATTTGAAAGAGAATTTTTTTGAAGCAATAAAATGATTGAAAGAAACTTACCATATCAACCTGAGACTCTGGTACCAAAATGATGTGAAAGCAGCGAGGTGGCCTGATCTTCACGGTGTAGGTTATTCAAGGAACTCGAAAGAAACTTAAAAAGAAGGATATGAGCAAACACTCCGGGCTTAGAGAAAGGAAAAGAAGGTGTGAGAAGCTCTAAATAAAGATGGCTCACTACTGACCTAACAAATGCAAATAGCCAGCCAATGTTATAGGAACGTGACCTGCAACTTAGACCACCTGCCCAACCACGAACACGAGTTTAACCAATCCACACAGCAACACACTTGGGTTAAAGCACGAATTGGGGGCTTTTGCGAATTTGGATCACCAATCTTAAAAGGAAGATTGACAAGGCAAGGTTTCACAAGAGCTAAAGAAGATATACAAACTCTCACAATTTGAGAAGAACACTCAGTTCTGAATTGATAATCTGATTGATCCTTGTTACAATGGATTCCATGCTCTATTTATAGGTAGAGCTTGGAAACTTAAAAGACACACTAATTAATAAGAACTAATGGCTCTTTATCTCCCCATGAATTTAGGATTAATGGTATGGCTCTTCATCACCCCATGAATTCAGAATTAATGGTATGGCTCTTCATATCTCCATGAATTCAGATTTAAATGATATGGTTCTTGATCTTCTCCATGACTCTTGATATTTCCCCATGAATTCTGAAGTATTGATTGCACTTGACGCTTCATATTTCCAATAATTCAGAATTTTAGTTGTACTTTGGGCCTTAATTTTCTTGGGCTTGGATTAACAAGATTAAGGCCTTATTTGCGTCTTTCTTAGCACAACTTTCTTGGGCTAACAATGCTTCTACTTGGGCCCCAATTGCATCTTGCATTCCTTTTACCCTTCCTCTTGTCATTGGGCCTTCACTTAAAATTAGGTCTTCAGTTTGTAATTTGATAGGCTGGTTCACATCACCTATCTCCTCTCCACATAGAAACAATGTTTACTCTCCATTTGTCTTCACATTCCTCCAAAACTCCCACAAAATCCGTGCGAGTCACAGAAATCAGAGACGAGTGCAATTGCTTTTGTTTTGAATCCAAGAATAAATTCTTGCAGTTTTGCGGTAGAAAACAATGCTGACGCACTATCATAAACTCTTGAACGAAGATTTCGATCGTTTGAGGTCTAGAGTGCCCTCCTTCATCCATTAGAGTGAGCGGGCAGCCAGAAACCGAAAAATGCTTCAAACCTTCTATTTTGGGCAACCAATTCCAATTGAAATTTTGTGCGAACAGAGAAAACAACCTCCTCTCCGCATAAAAACAACGTTTACTCTCCCTTTGTGCTCATATTCCTCCCAAACTCGCTCAAAATCCGCACGAGTCTCAGAAATCATAGACGGAAAATTACTTGTGTTTTGTATCCAAGAGTAAATTCGTGTCATTTTATGCCGAAATCAATGGTGACACACTTTTGGAAGCTTAGGAAGGAAGATTTCGATTGTTTGAGGCATATAATGCACTCCTCTTCATCCATTAGAGTGAGTTAGGGCAGTTATAAACCGAAAAATGCTTCAAACCTACTATTTTGTGCAACCATTGGGCAATTCGAAATTAAATTACGTGGGAATAGATGAAACAACATCCTCTCTGCATACAATCAACATTTAATCTCCATTTCTCCTCAAATTTCTCCAAAACTCCCACGATTTTGTGCAAATCCCAGAATTCAGAAACATATGCCATTGCTTGTGTTTTGAATCCAAGTGTAAATTCTTTTAGTTTTACGACAGAAAACGATGGTGACGCACTATCAGAAGCTCAAGAACGAGGGTTTCGATCATTTGAGGCCTAGAATGCCCTCCTTCATCCATTAGAGTGAGCTGGGGCAGGCAGAAACCGAAATATGCTTCAAAACTGCTATTTTGGGCAACTGTTTGTCAAAATTCCGATTGAAATTTCGTGAGAATAGAGGAAACAACCACCTCTCCGCATATAAACAATGTTTACTCTCCATTTGGCCTCTTATCCTCCAACACTCCCATGAATTCCATGTGAGTCCAAGAAATCAAAGACTGGTGTAATTTATTGTGTTTTGGATTCAAGAGTAAATTCTGGTAGTTTTTCTGTAGAAAACGATGGTGACGTACTATCAGAAGCTCAGGAACGAGGATATCGATCGTTTGAGGCCTAGAATGCCCTCCTTCATCCATTAGGGTGAACTAGAGGAGCCAGAAACCGAAAAATGCTTTAAACCATATTTTGGCCAACTGTTAGGAAATTCCAATTGAAATTTTCATGGGAACATGGGAACGTACCTCCTCTGCATAGAAACAACGTTTACTCTCCACTTAACCTCATATTCCACCAAAACTCCTATGAAATCTGTGCGAGTCCCCGAAATCAGAAACGTGTGCCATTTCTTGTGTATTGAATCCAAGAGTAAATTCATGCAGTTTTTCGGTAGAAAACAATGGTGACAACTATTGGAAGCTCAGGAACGACGATTTTGATCGTTTGAGGCCTACAATGCCCTCCTTCGTCCGTTAGAGTGAGCTAGGGCAACCAGAAACCGAGAATTTTTTGATCGTTTGAGGCCTACAAAATTCTTGCACACTAAGAATATAAGCTAAGTGAAAGGTTTTGGAAAGCAAGAGTCCTGACAGAAACAAAGTAAAGGAAAGGATTTGAAGGAGAATTTTTTTGAAGCAATAAAATGATTAAAAGAAACTTACCATATCAACCCGGGGCTCTGATACCAAATGATGTGAAAGCAGAGAGGTGGCCCGATCTTCACGGTGTAGGTTATTCAAGGAACTCGAAACACACTTAAAAAGAAAGATTTGAGCAAACACTCCAGGCTTAGAGAAAGGAAAAGAAGGAGTGAGAAGCTCTAAATAAAGATGGTTCACTGACCTAACAAATGCAAATAGCCAACCAACGTTATAGGAACATGACCTGCTACTTAGACCACTTGCCCAACCACGAACACGAGTTTAACCAATCCACACAGCAACACACTCGGGTTCAAGCACGAATTGGGGGCTTTTGCGAATTTGGATCACCAATCTTAAAAGGAAGATTGACAATGCAAGGTTTCACAAGAGCTAAAGAAGATATACAAACTCTCACAATTTGAGAAGAACACTCAGTTCTGAATTGATAATCTGATTGATCCTTGTTACAATGGATTCCATGCTCTATTTATAGGTAGAGCTTGGAAACTTAAAAGACACACTAATTAATAAGAACTAATGGCTCTTCATCTCCCCATGAATTTAGGATTAATGGTATGGCTCTTCATCACCCCATGAATTCAGAATTAATGGTATGGCTCTTCATCTCTCCATGAATTCAGATTTAAATGATATGGTTCTTGATCTTCTCCATGACTCTTGATATTTCCCCATGAATTCTGAAGTATTGATTGCACTTGACGCTTCATATTTCCAATAATTCAGAATTTTAGTTGTACTTTGGGCCTTAATTTTCTTGGGCTTGGATTAACAAGATTAAGGCCTTATTTGTGTCTTTTTTAGCACAACTTTCTTGGGCTAACAATGCTTCTACTTGGGCCCCAATTGCATCTTGAATTCTTTTTAGCCTCCCTCTTGTCATTGGGCCTTCACTTAAAATTAGGTCTTCAGTTTGTAATTTAATAGGCTGGTTCACATCACCTATCTCCTCTCCACATAAATACAAGGTTTACTCTCTATTTGTCCTCACATTCCTCCAAAACTCCCACGAAATCCGTGCGAGTCACAGAAATCAGAGACGAGTGCAATTGCTTTTGTTTTGAATCCAAGAATAAATTCTTGCAGTTTTTCGGCAGAAAACAATGCTGACGCACTATCATAATCTCTTGAACGAAGATTTCGATCGTTTGAGTCTAGAGTGCTCTCCTTCATCCATTAGACTGAGCGGGCAGCCAGAAACCGAAAAATGCTTCAAACCTTCTATTTTGGGCAACCAATTCCAATTGAAATTTTGTACGAACAGAGAAAACAACCTCCTCTCCGCATAAAAACAACGTTTACTCTCCCTTTGTGCTCATATTCCTCCCAAACTCGCTCAAAATCCGCGCGAGTCTCAGAAATGAAAGAAAGAAAATTACTTGTGTTTTGAATCCAAGAGTAAATTCGTGTCATTTTAAGCCGAAATCTATGGTGACACACTTTTGGAAGCTTAGGAAGGAAGATTTCGATTGTTTGAGGCATATAATGCACTCCTCTTCATCCATTAGAGTGAGTTAGGGCAGTTATAAACCAAAAAATGCTTCAAACCTACTATTTTGGGCAACCGTTGGGCAATTCGAAATTAAATTACATGGGAATAGAGGAAACAACATCCTCTCTGCATACAATCAACGTTTACTCTCCAGTTCTCCTCATATTTCTCCAAAACTCCCACGATTTCGTGCAAATCCCAGAAATCAGAAACAAGTGCCATTGCTTGTGTTTTGAATCCAAGTGTAAATTCTTTTAGTTTTACGACAGAAAAAGATGGTGACGCACTATCAGAAGCTCAAGAACGAGGGTTTCGATCATTTGAGGCCTAGAATGCTCTTCTTCATCCATTAAAGTGAGCTGGGGCAGGCAGAAGCCGAAATATGCTTCAAAACTGCTATTTTGGGCAACTGTTGGGCAAAATTCCAATTGAAATTTCGTGGGAATAGAGGAAACAACCACCTCTCCGCATATAAACAATGTTTACTCTCCATTTGACCTCTTATCCTCCAACACTCCCATGAATTCCATGTGAGTCCAAGAAATCAAAGACTGGTCCAATTTATTGTGTTTTGGATTCAAGAGTAAATTCCGGTAGTTTTCTGTAGAAAACGATGGTGACGTACTATCGGAAGCTCAGGAACAAGGATATCGATCGTTTGAGGCCTAGAATGCCCTCCTTCATCCATTAGGGTGAACTAGGGCAGCCAGAAACCGAAAAATGCTTCAAACCTTATTTTGGGCAACTGTTAGGAAATTCCAATTGAAATTTTCATGGGAACATGGGAACGTACCTCCTCCGCATAGAAACAACGTTTAATCTCCATTTGACCTCATATTTCACCTAAATTCCTATGAAATCCGTGCGAGTCCCAGAAATCAGAAACGTGTGCCATTGCTTGTGTTTTGAATCCAAGAGTAAATTTATGCAGTTTTTCGGTAGAAAACAATGGTGACGCACTATTGGAAGCTCAGGAACGACGATTTTGATCGTTTGAGGCCTACAATGCCCTCCTTCGTCCATTAGAGTGAGCTAGGGCAACCGGAAACCGAAAAATTCTTCAAACCTTCTATTTTGGGCAACCATTAGGCAATTCCAATTGAAATTTCATGCGAATACAGAAAACAACCTCCTATTTGCATAGACACAATGTTTACTCTACATTTGTCCTCATATTCCTCCAAAACTCCCACGAAATTCTCGCGAGTCCCAGAAATCAGAGACGTGCGCAATTGCTTGCGTTTTGAATCTAGGAGTAAATTCATGTCGTTATTTCGTAAAAAACAATTGTGACATACTATCGGAAGCTTAGGAACAAACATTTCGATCGTTTGACCTAGAATGTCCATCCATCCATTAGAGTGATACAGGGCTGTCATAAATCGAAAAATACTTCAAACTTGGTAGTTTGAGCAACCATTGGCCAATTCAAAATTAAATTACGTGGGAAAAGAGGAAACAACATCCTCTCTGCATATAAACAGCGTTTACTCCCCATTTGTCCTCATATTCCTTCAAAACTCCCACGAATTCCGTGCGAGGCCCACAAATCAGAGGCGGGTGCCACTGCTTGTGATTTGAATCCAAGTGTAAATTCTTGTAGATTTTCCGTAGAAAATAATGGTGACGCACTATCAGAAGCTCAGGAAGGAAGATTTCAATCGTTTGAGGCCTATAATATCCACCTTAATCTATTAGAGTGAGCTAGGAGAGACAGAAACCGAAAAATGCTTCAAACCTTCTATATGGGCAACCGTAGGAAAATTCCAATTGAAATTTTGTGGGAATAGAGGAAACAACCTCCTCTCCGTATAGAAACAATGTTTACACTCTCTATTTGTCCTCATATTTCTCCAAAACTCACAAGAATTCCGTGTGAGTCCCAGAAATTAGTGACATGTGCAATTTCTTGTGTTTTGAATCCAGGAGTAAATTCTTGCAGTTTTTCGGTAGAAAACTATGAAGACGCACTATCGTAAGTTTGGAAACAAAGTTTTCGATCGTTTGAGGCCTAGAATGCACACTTTCATCCATTAGAGTGAGCTAGGGCAGGCAGAAACCGAAAAATGCTTCAAAACAGCTATTTTGGACAACTGTTGGGTAAAATTCCAATTGAAATTTTGTGGGAATAGAGTAAACAACCTCCTCTCCGCATATAAACAATGTTTACTCTACATTTGACCTCTTATTCCCCCAAACCTCTCTTGAATTTCATGCGAGTCCAAGAAATCAGAAACTGGTGCAATTTATTGTGTTTTCAATTTAAGAGTAAATTCGTGTATTTTTTCTGTAGAAAACGATGGTGACGCACTATCAGAAGCTCAGGAACGAGTATATTGATCGTTTGAGGCCTAGAATGCACTCCTTCATCCATTAGGGTGAGCTAGGGCAGCCAGAAACCGAAAAATGCTTCAAATCTGTTATTTTGGGCAACCATTGGGAAATTCCAATTGAAATTTCGTGGGAACGTGGGAACCTACCTTCTCTCTGCATAGAAACAACGTTTTTTCTACATTTGTCCTCATATTCCTCCAAAACTCCCTCGAAATCCTCGCGAGTCCCAGAAATCAAAGACAGGTGCAGTTGCATGCGTTTTGAATCTAAGAGTAAATTCAAGTCGTTTTTCTGTAGAAACAATTGTGTCACACTATCGAAATTTCAGTAACGAAGATTTTGATCGTTTGAGGCCTAGAATGCCCCTCCATACATTAGAGTGATCTAGGGCTGTCATAAACCGAAAAATGCTTCAAACCTGCTATTTTGGGAAACCATTGGGCAATTCAAAATTAAATTATGTTGGAATAGGGGAACCTACCTCCTCTCCAAATAGAAAGAATGTTTACTCTCCATTTGTCCACACATTCCTCCAACACTCCCATGAAATCCGTGCGAGTCCCAGAAATCAGAGGCGGGTGCCATTACTTGTGTTTCCAACTGTAAATTCTTATAGTTTTTCGGTAGAAAACAACGGTGACGCACTATCGGAAGCTCAAGAAGGAAGATTATGATCGTTTGAGGCCTAAAATGCCCTCCTTCATCGATTAGAGTGAGCTAGGTAGCCAGAAACCGAAAAATGCTTCAAACCTTATATTTTGGGTAACCGTATGGAAATTCCAATTGAAATTTCGTGGGAATAGAGGAAACAACCCCCCTCTCCGTATAGAAACAATGTTTACTCTCTCTCCATTTGTCGTCATATTCCTCCAAAACTCACAAGGAGTCCGTGCAAGTCCCAGAAATCAGAGACATGTGCAATTTCTTGTGTCTTGAATCCAAGAGTAAATTCTTGTAGTTTTCGGTAGAAAACGATGATGACGCACTATCGGAAGATCGGGAACAAAGATTTCGATCGTTTGAGGCCTAGAATGCACTCCTTTATCCATTAGTGTCAGCCAGGGCAGCCAGAAACCGAATAATACTTCAAACCTGCTATTTTGGACCACCATTGGGCAATTCCAATTGAAATTTCATGGGAACGGGGGAACCAATCTCCTCTCCACAAAGAAACAACGTTTACTCTCCATTTGTCCTTATATTCCTGCAATATTTACACGAAATTCGTGTGGGTCCCAGAAATCAGAGTGTGTGTCATTGCTTGTGTTTTGAATCCAAGAGCAAATTCTTGCAGTTTTCGGTAGAAAACGATCGGGACGCACTATCGGAAGCTCAGGAACAAAGATTTCGATTGTTTGAGTCCTACAATGTCGTCCTTCGTCTATTAGAGTGAGCTAGGGCATCTAGAAACCAAAAATGCTTCAAACCTGCTATTTTGGGCCACCATTGGGCAATTCCAATTGAAATTTCGTTGGAATATGGGAAACAACCTCCTCTCTGCATAGAAACAATGTTTACTCTCCATTTGTGCTCATATTCCTCCAAACCTCCGACGAAATATGTGCGAGTCCCAGAAATCAGAGACGTGTGAAATTGCATGTGTTTCGAATCCAAGAGTAAATTCAGGTATTTTTCTATAGAAAACAATGGTGAAGCACTATTGGAAGCACATGAACGAAGATTTTGATCGTTTGAGGCCTAGAATGCCATCCTTCATCCGTTAGAGTGAGCTAGGGCAGCCAGCAACAGAAAAAATGATTCAAACTAGTTATTTTGGGCAACTGTTGGCCAATTCCAATTGAAATTTCATTGGAACAGTAGAACATACCTCCTCTTTGCATAGAAACAACGTTTACTCTCCATTTGTCCTCACTTTCCTCCAAAACACCTACGAAATCCGTGAGAGTCCCAGAAATCAGAGACGGGTGCAATTGCTTATGTTTTAAATCCAAGAGTAAATTCTTACATTTTTTCGGTTGAAAACGATGGTGACGCTTTATCGGAAGCTCAGGAACGAAGATTTCGATTGTTTAAGGCCTAGAGTACCCTCCTTCATCCTTTAGAGTGAGATAGGGCAGCCAGAAACCAAAAAAATGCTTCAAACCTGTTATTTTAGACAATTGTTGGGGAATTCCAATTAAAATTTCGTGGAAACATGGGAACCTACCTCATCTCTGCATTGAAACATTGCTTACTCTCTATTTGTCTTCATATTCCTCCAAAACTCCAACGAATTCCGTGCGAGTACCAGAAATCATACACGGGTGCCATTGCTTGTCTTTTGAATCCAAGTGTAAATTCTTGAAGTTTTTCGATCGTGACGCACAATCCAAAGCGCAAGAACAAGGATTTCGATTGTTTGAGGCCTAGAATACCCTCATTCATCTATTAGAGTGAGCTAGGGAAGCCAGAAACCAAAAAATACTTCAAACATGTTATTTTGGGCAACGGTTGGGCAATTCCAAATGAAATTCGTGGGAATAGGGGAACCACCCTCCTCTCCATATAGAAATAACGTTTACTCTCCATTTGTCCACACATTCATCCAACACTCGCACGAAATCCGTGCGAGTCCCAAAAATCAGAGACGGGTGCAATTGTTTTTGTTTGAATCCAAGAGTAAATTTTTTGCATTTTTCGGTAGAAAACAATGGTTGCGCACTATCGGAATCTCAGGAACATCGATTAGAGTGAGCTAGGGCAGCCAGAAACCGAAAAATACTTCAAACCTTCCATTTTGGGCAACCATTGGACAATTCCAATTGAAAATTCATGCGAATAGAGGAAAAAACCTCCGCTCTGCATAGAAATAACGTCTATTCTCTCCATTGGTTCTCATATTCCTCCAAAACTCACACGAAATTCGTGCGAGTCCCAGAAATATGAGACGGGTGCAATTTCTTGTGTTTTGAATCCAAGAGTAAATCGGGTCGTTTTTATGTCGAAATCGATGGTGACAGACTTTTGGAAGCTTGGGATGGAAGATTTCAGTTGTTTGAGGCCTAGAATACCCTCCTTCAACCATTAGAGTGAGCAAGAGCAGTCATAAACCGAAAAATGCTTCAAACCTTATGTTGGGCAACTGTTGGGAAATTCCAATTGAAATTTTCATGGGAACATGGAAACGTACTGTAGTGCCCTAGGAAGCCACTGCACATGTACTAGAGGGGGGGTGAATAGTACTTTTAAATAATAGGGAGAGTTATTCCTAATTATCGTGTAATTAACAAACAACAATGCGGAATAGACAACGATCAACAAGAATAAATGCAAACGCAAACAATACGGTTTAATGGGTTCGGATCCACCCAAGTCTCCCCGACTTGTACCCGGTGATCCTACGTCCCAACCACCCGGATCCCTTCCGGATACTTGAGTTAGAAAACCTCTAACCCAAGATTTCCAATATGACCACTTGCGAAAACCTCACAAGTGCAATCGACCTACAATCGATGACCGTGAATCCCACAACCCGGGATCACGCAAAACCTCTCACAACCAAGAGTATACAATTCAAATATAACTGAAATGAAATGCTTACCAACAAAATACCTATGCCTTGAGATTTCTTAGCAAATTAGGGCAAAGAGGATTTTGATGGAGGAAGAGTCACCAAACCCTAGCTTCAAGAAGATGACCAGCAATGGAAGCCTAGGGATGAGATGGATGACCTACAATCAAGCCCTTGGCTTGGAAGGCTCACAATCAATGAATCTCGCTTGAGGAATAAGAGTGAGGGAGAGATTCTTGAGAATGGGAGAGCTTGAAGATGAGAGTTGAAAGCTTCTCTTTGAATCAATGGAGCTCTGGAAATAACAGCCTTAGATCCTATGAAATAACCCCTCCAGGTATTTAAAGGATCAAGTGAAAAGAGAGAAAGAAACGTCGCTTTCAAATCTCCAACGGAACTAAATCTGAAGCAGACTAGTCGGTCAAAGAACAACCACTGACCGACTAGTTCATCAACTAGTCGGTCGGTGAAACAACATGAACCGACTAAGTGATGAACAGTGATCAGATGAAATTTCAGACCTAAAGAACTAGTCGGTCCAAGAAGACTTTCCGACCGACTAGTTTCTCAACTAGTCGGTCGGTCAGTTAACTTAGACCGACTAAGAGTCAAAAACTATTAGTCTGAATACAAATTGATTTAGTCGGTCCAAGAACAAATGTTGACCGACTAGATCATCAACTAGTCGGTCGCCAAACGTTCTTAGACCGACTAACGATAAACAGTAGCTCAGGAGAAAATTGGCATGTACAGTAAAGCTCAACTAGTCGGTCAAAGAAGCATCACTGACCGACTAGTTCACAAACTAGTCGATTGGTGAGTCAATGTAGACCGACTAACTGTAAACAGTACCGAGCAAGAAAAGACTAACTGAAACTAGTCGGTCCAAGAAGCTTTGCCGACCGACTAGATCACCATCTAGTCGGTCAGTTCTTCTTCTTGAACCAACTAACATGCACAAGAAGTCCGAATCGAAGCGCGATGCTTCGGGGAAGTTAGAATGGACTTCTACTAAGATCCTAGAGCTAAGATATGAGCGATATGAAGATAGAAATGTAAGGATTACTCAAGGCTTAACATTCTATAAATCGAAGCTAAAAGACTATGAATAAAACCTTAAGGAACGGTCTTCGAAAGCTTCGATCAAATCTTCATGACGTCCAAAAAGGTCCAAAAGCTTCAACGAAGCTTTAGGCATTGAATACGAGCTTTGAGAAGTCTTAAGATGTCGCTTTGAGTGTTCTCGTGAATTTGGCGACGATCTCCATAACTGCGCTCACAAATTGTTAGTTCATGATATATTTATGTTTGCTCATCATCCAAAACCAAATCCGGGGAGTCCAATACTCAACATTATCCCCCTTTTTGGTGATGACAAACCAACATAAATAATAATAAAAAATAATGAACTAAATGGAATATACTTACTCCCCCTGCATTGATGACACATTAGTTCCATATGAAATAATAAGCACATACATCAAGCAGACGAGGAAGGTAAAAATTCAAATCCAATATTTGAAATTTAGGATTTGAAATCCATTTTTATATCTTAACTCCCCCTGAATCTAACATATCAAATTAGATTCATGGTAAATTATCATTTAGCACATGCCATTATTATATCTCTCCCCCTGAATCTAACATATCAAATTAGATTCATGGTAAATTATCATTTAGCACATGCCATTATTATATCTCTCCCCCTTTGGCATAATCCAAAAAGAGCGGGAGGAAGCCAATGACAATAAATCATGGCCAAATAATTCATTAAGCATGTGAGTCTAAGAATACGACCACGTCTCATATGACACCAAAATAAAATTCGAATAAAATCAAAGCGTGTCAATGAGACCATAGTCAAAAATCGAAAACTTAAATAATCAAAATATCAAATGTAAATTCACTTATTGATGAAATGAATTTACTCTCCAATATCAACATTTATAGCTATTTTAGTGCATTGAAAACAATTCTATGTTTTCATACAACTAAAGCTATTGAATCAAAATAAATCGTCGAGCGACGAAATCAATATCAGAGACATACATAACATGTGCACAAAGGAATGAACCATCAGAAGAGTGATGCACGTCATAGAATATCAAATGTCACAATATTGATCGAAAATGAACATAAAGTAAAAGCACATCAAAACTAAGTGAAGTGTGCGATGAGAAGTGACAATGTGATAAAAGTAATACGAAAATCATCATAATAACTTTAAAACATGTCATGCCAAAAATAGATATGAATTGCAAAGCATTTATGGCATTCACAATTCTATCATGCTAGGAGAAACAAAATGATACCAATGTAAAGAAATAGATTCTAACCAAGCATGCATTCAACCCTCATGGATACCAAATGTAATATCATACTTACAACATTAAGCTCCCCCTACATTGGTGCATTACCTAAGCACCATCAACTCTGTTTGAATGAAAGTCTTCGCAAATCGAGGAGTTGGTAGGGTTGGTATCCCACGGTGGATTGAACCTAGAAAACTTCATTTTGGTATCCAAAAACCCTTTTGGATCCAATGGGTTAGACAACAAATTTGAAATATGAAATTAAAATAATTGTAACCCAAGAGTTAATGTAATCAAAATCAATTTTATAATCAAATGCCTTGTTACCCATAACATGATCATAAACTCATGGTACCAAGCATTGAAGAGTTAAAGGAACTAACCCTTCGGAAACCAAGTCCAAGAGGAACTTGACTTTCCAACATAATCATCATTCAAAATAACATCATTAATATAGGATTGCACATAAACATTCATATCGTGATTGCTAGTG
>CM061132.1:68268534-68315217 GCA_030789695.1 Scilla litardierei
GTTTGAAGTATTTTTCGATTTATGGCTTACCTAGATCTTTCTAATGGAAGAAGGGAATTTTAGGCCTCAAACGATCGAAATCTTCGTTCCCGAGCTTCCGATAGCGTGTCACCAATGTTTTCTACGGAAAAACTGCACGAAATTTACTCTTGGATTCAAAACACAATTTTGGGTAAATGTAGACAGTTTTTCCTAGCGCGCAAAACGGTCACAATTTTTGCCGGGTGTGCGTGCTGGTAATTTTGGGTAAATGTAGACAGTTTTGCCCAGCGCGCAAAACGGTCACAATTTTGCTGGGTGTGCGCCCTGAGTAATTTGGGGAAAAATGTAAACATTTTGGCTCAGCGCGCAAAACGGTCACAATTTTACCGGTTGTGCGCCCAGAGTCACTTTGGGTAAATGTAGACATATTTGGTCAGCTTGCAAAACGGTCACAATTTTGCAGGTTGTGCGCGCTGGGTCACTTTGGGTAAATGTAGACATTATTTGCGTAGCGCGCAAAACAGTCACAATTTTGCAGGTTGTGCACAAAGGGTAATTTTGGGTATATGTAGACATTTTTGCCCAGCGTGCAAAACGATCACATTTTTGCCAGTTGTGCGCACTGGGTAATTTTGGGCAAATGTAGACAGTTTTGCTCAGAGCGTAAAAACTATCACAATTTTGCCGGTTGTGCGCGGTGGGTAATTTTTGGAAAATGTAGACATTTTTGCTCAGCGCGTAAAACGGTCACAATTTTGTCGGTTGTGCGCGTTGGGTAATTTTTGGCAAATGTAGGCAGTTTTGCTCGGCATGCAAAACAGTCTCAATTTTGTCGGCTATGCGTGCTACGTAATTTTGGGCAAATATATACTGTTTTGCTCAGGGCGCAAAACGGTAACAATTTTGTCGGATGTGCGCGCTAGATAATTTTGGATAAATTTCGACCTTTTTATCCATTGCGCAAATGGTCACAATTATTGACGGTTGTGCACACATGGCAATTTTGGGGAAATGTAAACATTTTTTCCCAGCGCGCAAAACGCTCACAAATTTTGAAGGTTGTGCACGCTAGGTAATTTTGGGTAAATGTAGACATTTTTTGCGCAGCGCACAAAATTGTCACAATTTTTCCGGTTGTGCACGCTGGGTAATTTTGGGGAAATGTAGACAGTTTTGTTCAGCACGTAAAACGATCAAAATTTTACCGGTTGTGCGGGTTGGGTAATTTTGGGCAAATGTAGGCTGTTTTGCGCAGCGCGCAAAACAGTCCCAATTTTGCCGGGTGTGTGCGCTGGTAATTTTGGGTAAATGTAGACAATTTTGCCCAGTGCACAAAACAGTCACACTTTTTTTGTTCAGCGCGCAAAATGGTCACAATTTGCCGGTTGTGAACGCTGTGTAGTTTTGGGTAAATGTAGACATATTTGGTCAGCACGCAAAACGGTCACAATTTTACAGATTCTGCACGCTGGATCACCTTGGGTAAATGTAGACATTTGTGCTCAGCATGCAAAAAAGTCACAATTTTGCGGGTTGTGGGCGCTGGGTAAATTTGGGTAAATGTAGACATTATTTCCATAGCGTGCAAAACAGTGACATTTTTGCTGGTTATAAGCGCTAGGTAATTTTTGGTAAATGGAGACAGTTTTGCTCAGCGCGCAAAACTGTCACAATTTGCCAGTTGTGCGCGCCGGGTAATTTTTGGAAAATACAGACAGTTTTAGTCAGTGCGCGAAACAGTCACAATTTTGCCGGCTGTGCGGGCTGAGTAATTTTGGGTAAATGTTGACATTTTTGCCTAGCGCGCAAAACGGTCACAATTTTGCCGGGTGTGCGCGCTGTGTAATTTTGGGTAAATATAGACATATTTGGTCAGCTCGCAAAACGGTCACAATTTTGCGGGTTGTGCGCGCTGGGTAATTTTGGGTTAAGGTAAACAGTTTTGCTCAGAGCGTAAAACTGTCACAATTTTGCCGGTTATTCGAATTGGATAATTTTTGGAAAATGAGGACAGTTTTCCCCAGCACGCAAAACCATTACAATTTTGTCGATTGTGCGCGTTGGGTAATTTTGGGCAAATGTAGGCTGTTTTGCACAGCGGTCAAAACAATAACAATTTTGCAGGGTGTGTGCACTGGTAATTTTGGGAAAATGTAGACAGTTTTGCCCAGCGCGCAAAACTGTCACAATTTTACCGGGTGTGCGTGCTGGTAATTTTGGGAAAATGTAGACATTTTTGTCCAGCGCGCAAAACGGTTACAATTTTGCCGGGTGTGCGCTGGTAATTTTGGGTAAAAGTGGACAGTTTTGCCTAGCGCGCAAAACGGTCACAATTTTGCAGGTTGTGCGCGCTGGGTCACTTTGGGTAAATGTAGACATTATTTGCGTCGCGCGCAAAACCGTCACAATTTTGCAGGTTTTGTGCGCTGGAAAATTTTGGGTTAATGTTGACAGTTTTGCCTAGCGCGCAAAACGAACACATTTTTACCGGTTGTGTGCACTAGGTAATTTGGGTAAATGTAGACAGGTTTGCTCAGAGCGTAAAACTGTCACAATTTTGCCGGTTGTTCGTATTGGATAATTATTGGAAAATGAAGAAAGTTTTGCTCCGCGCACAAAACAGTTACAATTTTACCGGTAGTGCGCGTTGGGTAATTTTGGGCAAATGTATGCTGTTTTGCTCAACGCGGAAAACAATAACAATTTTGCCGGGTGTGCGCACTAGTAATTTTGGATAAATGTTGACAATTTTACCCAGCGCGCCAAACAGTCACAATGTTACCGGCTATGCGCGCTGAGTAATTTTGGTTAAATGTCGTCATTTTTCCTCAGTGCACAAATGGTCACAATTTTACCTATTGTGAGCGCTATGTAAATTTGGTTAAATGTAGACGTATTTGGTCAGCGCGCAAAACAGTGATAATTTTACAGGTTGTGCGCGCTGGGTCACTTAGGGTAAATGCAGACATTTGTACTCAGAGTGCAAAATAGTCACAATTTACGTAGCGCGCAAAACGGTCACAATTTTGCCGGTTGTGCGCACTGGGTAATTTTGTGTAATTGTAGACAGTTTTGCCCAGCTCGCAAAACGGTCACAATTTGGCCGGTTGGGCGCACTGGGTAATTTTTGTTAAATGTAGATGGCTTTACACAGCGTGCAAAACTGTCAAAATTTTACCGGTTGTGCGCGCTGGGTAATTTTTGGAAAATGTAGACAGTTATGCCCGGCGCTCAAAACGGTCACAATTTTGCCGGTTGTGCGGACTGAATAAATTTGGGTAAATGCGGACATTTTTGCCCAGCGCTCAGAACAGTCACAATTTTACCGGATGTGCGCGCTGGTAATTTTGGGTAAATGTCGACATTTTTGCCCAACGCTCAAAACGGTCACAATTTTACAGGATGTGCGCGCTGGTAATTTTGGGTAAATGTCGACATTTTTTCCCAGCGCTCAAAAACGGTCATAATTATACCGGGTGTGCCCGCTGGTAATTTTGGGTAAATGTCGACAGTTTTGCCCGGCGCGCAAAACGGTCACAATTTTGCCAGGTGTGCACGCTGGTAATTTTCGGTAAATGTAGACAGTTTTGCCCAGTGCGTAAAATGGTTACAATTTTGCCGACACTGCGCGCTGAGTAATTTTGGTTAAATATAGACATTTATGCTCAGCGTGTAAACGGTAACAATTTTGCAGGTTGTGCGTCCTGGGTAATTTTTGACAAATGTTGGCTGTTTTGCTCAGCGCGCAAAACGGTGACAATTTAGCCGGTTGGGCGTGTTGGGTAATTTTTGACAAATGTAGGCTGTTTTGCTCAGCGCGAAAAACGCTAACAATTTTTGCCAGGTGTGTGCACTGGTACTTTGGGTAAATGTTGATCATTTTGCCCAGCACGCAAAACAGTCGCAATTTTGTCGGCTATGCGCGCTGAGTAAATTTGGTTTAATGTAGACATTTTTGCTCAGCGCGCAAAATGGTCAGAATTTTGCCGGTTGTGAGTGCTGTCTAATTTTGGGTAATTGTAGACATATTTGGTCAGCGTGCAAAATAGTCATAATTTTACAGGTTGTGCCCGCTGGATCACTTTGGGTAAATGTAGACATTTGTGCTCAACGCGCAAAATAGTCACAATTTTGCAGGTTATGGGCGCTGGGTAAATTTCGGTAAATGTAGACATTATTTGCATAGCGCGCAAAACGGTCACAATTTGGCCGGTTGGGCGCGCTGGGTAATTTTGGGTAAATGTAGACAGTTTTGCCCAACGCCCAAAATGGTCACATTTTTGCAGGTTGTACGAACTGGGTAATTTTGGGAAAATGTATACGGTTTTGCCCAGGGGCGCATAACTGTCACAATTTTGCCGGCTATGCGCGCTAGGTAATTTTGGTTAATGTAGACATTTTTGCCCAACGCGGAAAACGCTCACAATTTTGACGTTTGTGAGTGCTGTGTAATTTTGGGTAAATATAGACATATTTGGTCAGCGCGTAAAGCGTCACAATTTTGCGGGTTGTGCGCGCTGGGTAATTTTGGGTTAATATAGACAGTTTTGCCTAGCGCGCAAAACAGTGACATTTTTGCCGGTTGTGCGCCCTGGGTAATTTTGGGTAAATATAGACAGTTTTGCTCAGAGCGTAAAACTGTCACAATTTTGCCGTTTATTCGAATTGGATAATTTTTGGAAAATGAGGACAGTTTTGCCCAGCGCGCAAAACCATCACAATTTTGCCGGTTGTGCGCGTTGGGTAATTTTGGGCAAATGGAGGCTGGTTTGCACAGTGCGCAAAACAATAACAATTTTGCCGGGTGTGGGAACTGGTAATTTTAGGTAAATGTAGACAGTTTTGCCCAGCGCGCAAAACGGTCACAATTTTCCCCGGGTGTGCGCGTTGGTAATTTTGGGGAAATGAAGACGTTTTTGTCCAGCGCGCAAAATGGTGACAATTTTACCGGGTGTGCGCTGAAAATTTTGGGTAAATGTAGACTATTTTGCCTAGCGTGCAAAACGGTCTCAATTTTGCAGGTTGTGCGCGCTGGGTCACTTTGGGTAAATGTAGACATTATTTGCATAGCGCGCAAAACCGTCACAATTTTGCAGGTTGTGCGATATGTAATTTTGGGTTAATATTGACGGTTTTGCCTCGCGCGCAACACGAACACATTTTTGCCGGTTGTGTGCTGCACTAGGTAATTTTGTGTAAAATGTAGACAGTTTTGCTCAGAGCGTAAAACTGTTACAATTTTGTCGGTTGTTCGCATTGGATAATTTTTGGAAAATGAAGACAATTTTGCTCAGTACACAAAACAGTCACAATTTTACCGGTTGTGCGCGATGGGTAATTTTGGGCAAATGTAGGCTGTTTTGCTCAGCGCGGAAAACAATAACGATTTTGCTGGGTGTGTACGCTAGTAATTTTGGGTAAATGTTGACAGTTTTACCCAGCGCGCGCAAAACAGTCACAATTTTGCCGGCTATGCGCGCTGAGTAATTTTGGTTAAATGTCGTCATTTTTGCTCAGTGCGCAAAATGGTCACAATTTTGCCGGTTGTGAGCGCTGTGTAAATTTTGTTAAATGTAGACATATTTGGTTAGCACGCAAAAACAGTGATAATTATACAGGTTGTGCGCGCTGGGTCACTTAGGGTAAATGCATACATTTGTACTCTGAGTGCAAAATAGTCACAATTTTGCGGGTTGTGGGAGCTGAGGAAATTTGGGTAAATGTAGACATTATTTACGTAGTGCGCAAAACGGTCACTATTTTGACGGTTGTGCGTGCTAGGTAATTTTGTGTAATTGTAGACAGTTTTGCCCAGCTCGCAAAACGGTCACAATTTTGCCAGTTGGGCGCACTGGGTAATTTTTGTTAAATGTACGGTTTTACACAGAGTGCAAAACTGTCAAAATTTTACCGGTTGGGCGCGCTGGGTAATTTTTGGAAAATGTAGACAGTTATGGTCAGTGCGCAAAACGGTCACAATTTTGCCGGTTGTGTGGGCTGAATAAATTTGAGTAAATGTTGACGTTTTTTGCCCAGCGCTCAAAACAGTCACAATTTTCCCGGATGTGTGCACGGGTAATTTTGGGTAAATGTCGACATTTTTGCCTTGCACGCAAAACGGTCACAATTTTGTCTGGTGTGCACGCTGGTAATTTTGGGTAAATGTAGACAGTTTTGCCCGGCGCGCAAAACGGTCACAATTTTGCCGGGTGTGCACGCTGGTAATTTTGGGTAAATGTAGATAGTTTTTCTTAGCGCGCAAAAACGGTTACAATTTTACCGGCACTGTGCGCTGAGTAATTTTGGGTAAATGTAGACAGTTTTGCCCGGCGCGCAAAACGGTCACAATTTTGCCGGGTGTGCACGCTGGTAATTTTGGGTAAATGTAGACAGTTTTGCCCAGCGCGCAAAACGGTTACAATTTTACCGGCACTGTGCATTGAGTAATTTTGGTTAAATATAGACATTTTTGCTCAGCGCGCAAAACGGTCACAATTTTGCAGGTTATGCATCCTGGGTAATTTTGGACATATGTTGGCTGTTTTGTTCAGCCACCAAAACGGTCACAATTTTGCCGGTTGTGCGCGTTGGGTAATTTTCGACAAATGTAGGCTGTTTTGCTCAGCGCGCAAAACGATAACAATTTTGCCGGGTATGTGCACTGGTAATTTTGGGTATATGTTGACCGTTTTGCCCAGCACGCAAAACAGTCACAATTTTGTCGGCTGTGCGCGCTGGGTAAATTTGGTTAAAGCTAAAAATTTTTGCTCAACGCGCAAAATGGTCAGAATTTTGCCGGTTGTGAGCGCTGTCTAATTTTGGGTAAATGTAGACATATTTGGTGCAAAACAGTCATAATTTTACAGGTTGTGCCCGCTGGGTCACTTTGGGTAAATGTAGACATTTGTACTCAACGCGCAAAATAGTCACAATTTTGCAGGTTTTGGGCGCTGTGTAAATTTGGGTAAATGTAGACATTATTTGCATAGTCATAATTTGGCCGGTTGGGCGCGCTGGGTAATTTTGCGTAAATGTGGACAGTTTTGCCCAACGCCCAAAACGATCACATTTTTTGCGGTTGTACGAACTGGGTAATTTTGGGTAAACGTATAGGTTTTGCCCAGGGTGCAAAACTGTCACAATTTTGCCTGCTATGCGCTCTAGATAATTTTTGTTTAAGTAGACATTTTTTGTCCAACGCGCAAAACGGTCACAATTTTGTCGGTTGTGAGCGCTGTGTAATTTTGGGTAAATATAGACATATTTGGTCAGCGCGCAAAACGGTCACAATTTTGCGGGTTGTGCGCGCTGGGTAATTTTGGGTTAATCTAGACAGTTTTGTCTAGCGCGCAAAACAGTCACATTATTGCCGGTTATGCGCCCTGGGTAATTTTGGGTAAATGTAGACAGTTTTGCTCAGAGCGTAAAACTGTCAGAATTTTGCCGGTTATTCGAATTGGATAATTTTTGGAAAATGAGGACAGTTTTGCTCAGCTCGCAAAACCATCACAATTTTACCGGTTGTGCACGTTGGGTAATTTTGGGCAAATGTAGGCTGTTTTGCTCAACGCGCAAAACAATAACAATTTTGCCGGGTGTATGCACTGGTAATTTTGGGTAAATGTAGACAGTTTTGTCCAGTGCGCAAAACGGTGACAATTTTGCTGGGTGGCGGCGCTGATAATTTTGGGGAAATGTAGACAGTTTTGCCTAGCGTGCAAAACAGTCACAATTTTGCAGGTTGTGCGCACTGGGTGACTTTGGGTAAATGTAGACATTATTTGCGTAGCGCGCAAAACCGTCACAATTTTGCAGGTTGTGCGCGCTGGGTAATTTTTGGTTAATATTGACAGTTTTTGCCTAGCGCGCAAAACAGACACATTTTTGCCGGTTGTGTGCACTAGGTAATTTTGGGTAAATGTAGACAGTTTTGCTCAGAGCGTAAAACTGTCAGAATTTTGTCGGTTGTTCGCATTGGATAATTTTTGGAAAATGAAGACAGTTTTGCTCAGCGCGCAAAACAGACACAATTTTATCGGTTGTGCACGTTGGGTAATTTTGGGCAAATGTAGGCTGTTTTGCTCAGCGCGCAAAGCAATAACGATTTTGCCGGGTGTGTGCACTAGTAATTTTGAGTAAATGTTGACATTTTTACCCAGTGCGCAAAATAGTCACAATTTTGCCGGCTATGCGCGCTGAGTAATTTTGGTTAAATGTCGTCATTTTTGCCCAGTGCGCAAAATGGTCACAATTTTGCCGGTTGTGAGCGCTGTGTAAATTTAGTTAAATGTAGACGTATTTGGTCAACGCGCAAAACAGTGATAATTTTACAGTTGTGCGCGCTGGGTCACTTAGGGTAAATGCAGACATTTGTACTCAGAGCGCAAAATAGTCACAATTTTGCGGGTTGTGGGCGCTAAGGATATTTGGGTAAATGTAGACATTATTTACGTAGCGCGCAAAACGGTCACAATTGGTACTTTTATGTAATTGTAGACAGTTTTGGCCAGCTCGCAAAACGGTCACAATTTTGCTGGTTGGGCGCATTGGGTAATTTTTGTTAAATGTAGACGGTTTTACACAACGTGCAAAACTGTCAAAATTTTACAAGTTGTGCGTGCAGGGTAATTTTTGGAAAATGTAGACAGTTATGGTCAGTGCGCAAAACGGTCACAATTTTGCAGATTGTGCGGGCTGAATAAATTTGGGTAAATGTTGACATTTTTGCCCAGCGGTCAAAACGGTCACAATTTTACCGAATGTGTGCGCTGGTAATTTTGGGTAAATGTCGATAGTTTTGCCCAACGCGCAAAACGGTCACAATTTTGCCGGGTGTGCACGCTGGTAATTTTGGGTATATGTAGACAGTTTTGCCCCGCGCGCAAAACAGTCACAATTTTGCCGGCTATGCGCGCTGAGTAATTTGGTTAAATATAGACATTTTTTCCCAGCGCGCAAAACAGTCACAATTTTGCCGGTAGTGCGCTCTGGGTAATTTTGTGTAATTGTAGACAGTTTTACCCAGCTCGCAAAACGGTCACAATTTTGCCGATTGGGCGCACTGGGTAATTTTTGTTAAATGTAGACGGTTTTACACAGCGCGCAAAACTGTCAAAATTTTACCGGTTGTGCGAGATGGGTAATTTTTGGAAAATGTAGACAGTTATGGTCAGTGCGTAAAACGGTCACAATATTGCCGGTTGTGCGGGCTGAAGAAATTTGGGTCAATGTTGACGTTTTTGCCCAGCGCTCAAAACGGTCACAATTTTACCGGATGTGTGCACTGGTAATTTTGGGTAAATGTAGACAGTTTTTCCCGGCGCGCAAAACGGTTACAATTTTGCCGGGCGTGCACGCGGATAATTTTGGGTAAATGTAGACAGTTTTGCCCTGCGCGCAAAACGGTTACAATTTTGCCGGCACTGCGCGCTGAGCAATATTGGTTAAATATAGACATTTTTACTCAGCGCGTAAAACTGTCACAATTTTGCGGGTTGTGCGTCCTGGGTAATTTTGCACAAATGTTGGCCTGTTTTGCTCAGTGCGCAAAACTGTCACAATTTTTCCGGTAGTGCGCGTTGGTTAATTTTCGACAAATGTAGGCTATGTTGCTCAGCGTGCAAAACGCTAACAGTTTTGCCGTGTGTCTGCACTGGTAATTTTGGGTAAATGTTGACCGTTTTGCCCAGCACGCAAAACAGTCACAATTTGGTCGGCTATGCGCGCTGAGTAAATTTGGTTAAATGTAGACATTTTTGCACATCGCGCAAAATGGTCAGAATTTTGCCGGTTGTGAGCACTGTCTAATTTTGGGTAAATGTAGACATATTTGGTAAGCGTGCAAAACAGTCATAATTTTATAGGTTGTGCCCGCTGGTACACTTTGGGTAAATGTAGACATTTGTGCTCATTGGGCAAAATAGTCACAATTTTTGCATGTTATGGGCGCTGGGTAAATTTGGGTAAATGTAGACATTATTTGCATAGCGCGCAAAACGGTCACAATTTGGCCGGATGGGCGCGCTGGGTAATTTTGGGTAAATGTCGATAGTTTTGCCCAACGCCCAAAACGGTCACATTTTTGCCGGTTGGACGAACTGGGTAATTTTGGGTAAGTGTATACGGTTTTGCACAGGGCACAAAACTGTCACAATTTTGCCGCCTATGCGCGCTAGGTAATTTTGGTTAATGTAGACATTGTTAGCCCAACGCGCAAAACGGTCACAATTTTGCCGGTTGTGAGCGCTGTGTAATTTTGGATAAATTAGAAATATTTGGTCGCGCGCAAAACGGTCACAATTTTGCTGGTTGTGCGCCCCGGGTAATTTTGGGTAAATGTAGACAGTTTTGCTCGGAGCGTAAAACTGTCACAATTTTACCGGTTATTCGAATTGGATAATTTTGGGAAAATTAGGACAGTTTTGCCCAGCGCGCAAAATGGTCTCAATTTTGCCGGGTGTGCGCACTGGTAAATTTGGGTTAATGAAGCCATTTTTGTCCAGCGCGTAAAACGGTGACAATTTTGCCAGGTGTGCGCTGTTAATTTTGGGGAAATGTACACAGTTTTGCCTAGTGCGCAAAACGGTCACAATTTTGCAGGTTGTGTGCGCTGGGTCACTTTGGGTAAATGTAGACATTATTTGCGTAGCGCGCAAAACGGTCACAATTTTACCGGTTGTGCGCGTTGGCTAATTTTGGGCAAATGTTGGTTGTTTTGCTCAGCGCGCAAAGCAATAACGATTTTGCCGGGTGTGTGCACTAGTAATTTTGGGTATATGTTGACAGTTCTCCCCAGCGCGTAAAACAGTCACAATTTTGCCGGCTATGCGCGCTGAGTAATTCTGCTTAAATGTCGTCATTTTTGCCCAGTGCGTAAAATGGTCACAATTTTGCCGGTTGTGAGCGCTGTGTAAATTTGGTTAAATGTAGACGTATTTGGTCAACGCGGCAAACAGTGATAATTTTACGGTTGTGCGCGCTGGGTCACGTAGGGTAAATGCAGACATTTGTACTCAGAGCGCAAAATAGTCACAATTTTACGGGTTGTGGGCGCTAAGGATATTTGGGTAAATGTAGACATTATTTACTTAGCGCGCAAAACGGTCACAATTGGTACTTTTGTGTAATTGTAGACAGTTTTGGCCAGCTCGCAAAACGGTCACAATTTTGCCGGTTGGGCGCATTGGGTAATTTTTGTTAAATGTAGACGGTTTTACACAACGTGCAAAACTGTCAAAATTTTACCAGTTGTGCGCGCAGGGTAATTTTTGGAAAATTTAGACAGTTATGGTCAGTGCGCAAAACGGTCACAATTTTGCCGATTGTGCGGGCTGAATAAATTTGGGTAAATGTTGACATTTTTGCCCAGCGCTCAAAACGGTCACAATTTTACCGGATGTGTGCGCTGGTAATTTTGGGTAAATGTCGATTGTTTTGCCCTGCGCGCAAAACGGTCACAATTTTGCCGGGTGTGCACGCTGGTAATTTTGGGTAAATGTAGACAGTTTTGCCCTGCGCACAAAACGGTCACAATTTTGCGGGTTGTTCGTCCTGGATAATTTTGGACAAATGTTGGTTGTTTTGCTCAGCGCATAAAACGGTCACAATTTTTCCGGTTGTGCGCGTTGGGTAATTTTCGACAAATGTAAGCTGTGTTGCTCAGCGCGCAAAATGCTAACTGTTTTGCCGGGTGTGTGCACTGGTAATTTTGGGTAAATTTTGACCGTTTTGCACAGCACGCAAAATAGTCACAATTTGGTCGGCTATGCGTGCTGAGTAAATTTGGTTAAATGTAGACATTTTTGCACAGCGCGCAAAATGGTCAGAATTTTGCCGGTTGTGAGCGTTGTCTAATTTTGGGTAAATGTAGACATTTTTGGTCAGCGTGCAAAACAGTCATAATTTTACAGGTTGTGCCCGCTGGGTCACTTTGGGTAAATGTAGACATTTGTTCTCAACGCGCAAAATAGTCACAATTTTTGCATGATATGGGCGCTGGGTAAATTTGGGTAAATGTAGACATTACTTGCATAGCGCGCAAAATGGTCACAATTTGGCCGGTTGGGCGCGCTGGGTAATTTTGGGTAAATGTGGACAGTTTTGCCCAACGCCCAAAACGGACACATTTTTGCCGGTTGTACGATCTGGGTAATTTTGGGTAAATGTATACGGTTTTGCTCAGGGCGCAAATCTGTCACATATTTGTCGGCTATGCGCTCTAGGTAATTTTGGTTAATGTAAACATTTTTGTCCAGCGCGTAAAACGATTACAATGTTGCCGGGTGTGCGCGCTGGTAATTTTGGGCAAATGAAGACATTTTTGTCCTGCATGCAATACGGTTACAATTTTACCGGGTGTGCGCTGGTAATTTTGGGTAAATGTAGACAGTTTTGCCTAGTGTGCAAAACCGTCACAATTTTGCAGGTTGTACGCGCTGGGTCACTTTGGGTAAATGTAGACATTATTTGCGTAGCGCACAAAACTGTCACAATTTTGCAAGTTGCGCGTGCTGGGTAATTTTGGGTTAATATTGACAGTTTTGCCTAGCGCGCAAAACGAACACATTTTTGCCGGTTGTGCGCGTAGGTTAATTTTGGGCAAATATAGGCTGTTTTGCTCAGCGCACAAAGCAATAACGATTTTACCGGGTGTGGTCACTCGTAATTTTGGTTAAATGTCGTCATTTTTGCTCAGCGCGCAAAATGGTCACAATTTTGCTCAGCGCTGTGTAAATTTGGTTAAATGTAGACATATTTGTTCAGCGCGCAAAACAGTGATAATTTTACAGGTTGTGCGCGCTGGGTCACGTAGGGTAAATGCAGACATTTGTACTCAGAGCGCAAAATAGTCACAATTTTGCGGGTTGTGGGCGCTGGGGAAATTTGGTAAAATGTAGACATTATTTACGTAGCGCGCAAAACGGTCACAATTTTACCGGTTGTGCGCGCTGGGTAATTTTGTGTAATTGTAGACAGTTTTACCCAGCTCGCAAAACGGTCACAATTTTACAGGTTGGGCGCCCCGGGTAATTTTTGTTAAATGTAGACGGTTTTACACAGCGTGCAAAACTGTCAAAATTTTACCTGTTGTGCGCGCTGGGTAATTTTTGGAAAATGTAGACAATTATGGTCAGCGCGCAAAGCGGTCACAATTTTGCCGGTTGTGCGGGCTGAATAAATTGGGTAAATGTTGACATGTTTGCCCAGCACTTAAAACGGTCACAATTTTACCGGATGTGTGCGCTGGTAATTTTGGGTAAATGTGGACATGTTTGACCAGCGCTCAAAACGGTCACAATTTTACCGGATGTGTGCGCTGGTAATTTTGGGTAAATGTCGACAGTTTTGCCCTGTGCGCAAAACTGTCACAATTTTGCCGGTGTGCACGCTGGTAATTTTGGGTAAATGTCGACAGTTTTGCCCTACGCGCAAAACGGTCACTATTTTGCCGGGTGTGCTCGCTGGTAATTTTGGGTAAATGTAGACAGTTTTGCCCGGCGCGCAAAACGGTTGCAATTTTGCCGGCACTGCGCGCTGAGTAATTTGGGTTAAAATAGACATTTTTGCTCGGCAGAGAAAACTGTCACAATTTTGCGGGTTGTGCGTCCTGGGTAATTTTGGACAAATGTTGGCTGTTCTGTTCAGCTCGCAAAACGGTCATAATTTTGCCGGTTGTGCGCGTTGGGTAATTTTCGACAAATGTAGGCTGTTTTGCTCAGCGCGCAAAACGCTAACAATTTAGTCGGGTGTGTGCACTGGTAATTTTGGGTAAATGTTGACCGTTTTGTCCAGCACGCAAAACAGTCACAATTTTTTCGGCTCTGAGCTCTGAGTAAATTTGGTTAAATGTAGACATTTTTGCTCAGCATGCCAAATTGTCAGAATTTTGCCTGTTCTGAGCGCTGTCTAATTGGGTAAATGTAGACATATTTGGTCAGCGTGCAAAACGGTCATAATTTTACAGGTTGTGCCTGCAGGGTCACTTTGGGTAAATGTAGACATTTGTGCTCAACGTGCAAAATAGTCACAATTTTGCAGGTTATAGGCGCTGGTTAAATTTGGGTAAATGTACACATTATTTGAATAGTGCGCAAAACGGTCACAATTTGGCCGGTTGGGCGTGCTGGGTAATTTTGGGTAAATGTGGACAGTTTTGCCCAACGCCCAAAACGGTCACATTTTTGCCGGTTGTACGAACTGAGTAATTTTGGGTAAATGTATACGGTTTTGTACAGGGTGCAAAACTGTCACAATTTTGCCGGCTATGAGCGCTGGGTAATTTTTGTTAAAGTAGACATTTTTTGCCCAACGCGCAAAACAGTCGCAATTTTGTCGGTTTTGAGTGCTGTGTAATTTTGGGTAAATATAGACATATTTGGTCAGCGCACAAAACGGTCACAATTTTGCGGGTTGTGCGCGCTGGGTAATTTAGGGTTAATATAGACAATTTTGCCTAGCGTGCGAAACGGTCACATTTTTGCCGGTTGTGCGCCTTGGGTAATTTTGGGTAAATATAGACAGTTTTGCTCATAGCGTAAAACTGTCACAATTTTGCCGGTTCTTCGAATTGAAAATTTTTTGGAAAATGCGGACAGTTTTGCGCAGCGTGCAAAACCGTCACAATTTTACCGGTTGTGCGCGTTAGGTAATTTTGGGCAAATGTAGGCTGTTTTGACCAGCGCGCAAAACAATAACAATTTTGCCGGGTGTGGGCACTGGTAATTTTGGATAAATGTAGACAGTTTTGCCCAGCGCGCAAAACGGTCACAATTTTGCCGGGTGTGCGCGCTGGTAATTTTGGGTATATGAAGACATTTTTGTCCAGCGCGCAAAACGGTTACAATTTTGCCGGGTGTGCGCTGGTAATTTTGGGGAAATGTAGACAGTTTTGCGTATTGCGCAAAACGGTCACAATTTTACAGGTTGTGCACGCTGGGTCACTTTGGGTAAATGTAGACATTATTTGCGTAGCGTGCAAAACCGTCACAATTTTGCATGTTGTTCGCGCTGGGTAATTTTTGGTTAATATTGACAGTTTTGCCTAGCGCGCAAAACAGACACATTTTTGCTGGTTGTGGGCACTAGGTAATTTTGGGTAAATGTAGACAGTTTTTCTCAGAGCGTAAAACTGTCACAATTTTGCCGGTTGTTCGCATTGGATAATTTTTGGAAAATGAAGACAGTTTTGCTCAGCATGCAAAACGGTCAAAATTTTACCGGTTGTGCGCGTTGGGTAATTTTGGGCAAATGTAAGCTGTTTTGCTCAGCGCGCAAAGCAATAACGATTTTGTCGGGTGTGTGCACTAGTAATTTTGGGTAAATGTTGACAGTTTTACCCAGCGTGCAAAATAGTCACAATTTTGCCGGTTGTGAGCGCTATGTAAATTTGGTTAAATGTAGACATATTTGGTCAGCGCGCAAAACTGTGAGAATTTTACAGGTTGTGCGCGCTGGGTCACTTAGGGTAAATGCAGACATTTGTGCTCAGAGCGGAAAATAGACATAATTTTGCGGGTTGTGGGCGCTGCGTAAATTTGGGGAAATGTAGACATTATTTACGCAGCGCTCAAAACGGTCACAATTTTGCCGGTTGGGCGCGCTTCGTAATTTTTGGAAAATGTAGACAGTTATGGTCAGTGCGCAAAACGGTCACAATTTTTCCGGTTGTGCGGGCTGAATAAATTTGGGTAAATGTCGACATTTTTGCCCAGCGCTCAAAACGGTCACAATTTTACCGGATGTGTGCGGTGGTAATTTTGGGTAAATGTCGACATTTTTGCCCTGAGCGTAAAACGGTCACAATTTTTCCAGGGGTGGATGCTGGTAATTTTGGGTAAATGTAGACAGTTTTGCCCGGCGCGCTAAACGGTCACAATTTTGCCGGGTGTGCACGCTGGTAATTTTGGGTAAATGTAGACAGTTTTGCTCAAAACGGTCACAATTTTACCGGGTGTGCACGCTAGTAATTTTGGGTAAATGTGGACAGTTTTGCCCTACACGCAAAACGGTCACAATTTTGCCGGGTGTGCACGCTGGTAATTTTGGGTAAATGTGGACAGTTTTGCCCAGCGCGTAAAACGGTTACAATTTTGCCGGCACTGCGTGCTGAGAAATTTTGGTTAAATATAGACATTTTTGCTCAGCGCGCAAAACTGTCACATTTTTGCGGGTTGTGCGTCCTGGGTAATTTTGGACAAATGTTGGCTGTTTTGCTCAGCGCGCAAAACGGTCACTATTTTGCCGGTTGTGCGCGTTGGGTAATTTTCGACAAATGTAGGCTGTTTTGCTCAGCGCGCAAAACGCTAACAGTTTTGCCGGGTGTGTGCCCTGGTAATTTTGGGTAAATGTTGACCGTTTTGCCCAGCACACAAAACAGTCACAATTTTGTCGGCTATGCGCACTAAGTAAATTTGGTTAAATGTAGACCTTTTTGCACAGCGCGCAAAATGGTCAGAATTTTGCCGGTTGTGAGCGCTGTCTAATTTTGAGTAAATGTAGACATATTTGGTCCGCGTGCAAAACAGTCATAATTTTACAGGTTGTGCCCGCTGGGTCACTTTGGGTAAATGTAGACATTTGTGCTCAACGCGCAAAATAGTCACAATTTTGTAGGTTATGGGCGCTGGGTTAATTTGGGTAAATGTAGACATTATTTGCATAGCGCGCAAAACGGTCATAATTTGATCGGTTGGGCGCGCTGGGTAATTTTGGGTAAATGTGGACAGTTTTGCCCAACGCCCAAAACGGTCACATTTTTGCCGGTTGTACGAACAGGGTAATTTTGGGTAAATGTATACGGTTTTGCACAGGGCGCAAACCTGTCACAATTTTGCCGGCTATGCGCGCCGGGTAATTTTGGTTAATGTAGACATTTTTTGTCCAACGCGCAAAACGGTCACAATTTTGCCGGTTGTGATCGCTGTGTAATTTTGGGTAAATATAGACATATTTGGTCAGCGCGCAAAACGGTCAAAAATTTGCGGATTGTGTGCGCTGGGTAATTTTGGGTTAATATAGACAGTTTTGCCTAGCTCGCAAAACGGTCACATTTTTGCTGGTTGTGCGCCCCTGGTAATTTTGGGTAAATGTACACAATTTTGCTCAGAGCATAAAACTGTCACAATTTTGCCGGTTCTTCGAATTGGATATTTTTTGGAAAATGAGGACAGTTTTGCTCAGCGCGCAAAACCTTCATAATTTTGCCGGTTGTGCGCGTTGGGTAATTTTGGGCAAATGTAGGTTGTTTTGCCCAGCGCGCAAAACAATAAAAATTTTGCCGGGTGTGTGCACTGGTACTTTGGGGTAAATGTAGACAGTTTTGCCCATCGCGCAAAACGGTCACAATTTTGCATGCGCTGGTAATTTTGGGTAAATGAAGACATTTTTGTCCAGCGCGCAAAACGGTTGCAATTTTGCCGGGTGTGCGCTGGTAATTTTGGGGAAATTTACACATGTTTTGCCGAGCGCGCAAAACCGTCACAATTTTGCAGGTTGTGCGCGTTGGGTCACTTTGGGTAAATGTAGACATTATTTGCGTAGAGCGCAAAACCGTCACAATTTTGCAGGTTGTGCGTTCTGGGTAATTTTGGGTTAATATTGACAGTTTTGCCGAGCGTGCAAAACGAACACATTTTTGCCCGTTGTGTGCCCTGGGTAATTTTGGGTAAATGTAGACAGTTTTGCTCAGAGCGTAAAACTGTCACAATTTTGCCGGTTGTTCGCATTGGATAATTTTTGGAAAATGAAGACAGTTATGCTCAGCGCGCAAAACGGTCACAATTTTACCGGTTGTGTGTGTTGGCTAATTTTGGGCAAATGTAGACTGTTTAGCGCAGCACGCAAAGCAATACAGATTTAGCCGGGTGTGTGCACTAGTAATTTTGGGTAAATGTTGACAGTTTTACTCAGCACGCAAAACAGTGATAATTTTACAGGTTGTGCGTGCAGGGTCACCTAGGGTAAATGCAGACATTTGTACTCAGAGCGCAAAATAGTCACAATTTTGCGGGTTGTGGGCGCAGCGGAAATTTGGGTAAATGCAGACATTATTTACGGAGCGCGCAAAACAGTCACAATTTTGCCGGTTGTGCGCACTGGGTAATTTTGTGTAATTGTAGACAGTTTTGCCCAGCTCGCAAAACGGTCACAATTTTGCCGATTGGGCGCACTGGGTAATTTTTGTTAAATGTAGACGGTTTTACACAGCGCGCAAAACTGTCAAAATTTTACCGGTTGTGCGCGTATGGTAATTTTTGGAAAATGTAGACAGTTATGTTCAGTGCACAAAACGGTCACAATTTTGCAGATTGTGCGGGCTGAATAAATTTGGGTAAATGTTGACATTTTTGTCCAGCGCTCAAAACGGTCACAATTTTACCGGATGTGTGCGCTGGTAATTTTGGGTAAATGTCGACAGTTTTGCCCGGCGCGCAAAACCGTCACAATTTTGCCGGGTGTGCACGCTGGTAATTTTGGGTAAATGTCGACAGTTTTGCCCGGCGCGTAAAACAGTCACAATTTTGCCGGGTGTGCACGCTGGTAATTTTGGGTAAATGTAGACAGTTTTGCCCTGCGCGCAAAACAGTTACAATTTTGCCGGCACTGCGCGCTGAGTAATTTTGGTTAAATGTAGACATTTTTACTCCGCGCGCAAAACAGTCACAATTTTGCGGGTTGTGAGTCCTGGGTAATTTTGGACAAATGTTGGCTGTTTTGCTCAGCGCGCAAAACGGTCACAATTTTTCCGGTTGCGCGCGTTGGGTAATTTTCGACAAATGTAGGCTGTGTTGCTCAGCGTGCAAAACGCTAACATTTTTGCCGGGTGTCTGCACTGGTAATTTTGGGTAAATGTTGACCGTTTTGCCCAGCACGCAAAACAGTCACAATTTGGTCGGCTTTGCGAGCTGAGTAAATTTGGATAAATGTAGACATTTTTGCACAGCGAGTAAAATGGTCAAAATTTTGCCGGTTGTGAGCGCTGTCTAATTTTGGGTAAATGTAGACATATTTGGTCAGCGTGCAAAACAGTCATAATTTTACAGGTTGTGCCCGCTGGGTCACTTTGGGTAAATGTAGACAATTGTGCTCAACGCGCAAAATAGTCACAATTTTTGCACTTTATGGGCGCTGGGTAAATTTGGGTTAAAGTAGACATTATTTGCATAGCGCGTAATACGGTCACAATTTGGCCGGTTGGGCGCGCTGGGTAATTTTGGGTAAATGTGGACAGTTTAGCCCAACGCCCAAAACGGTCACATTTTTGCCGGTTGTACGAACTGGGTAATTTTGGGTAAATGTATACGGTTTTGCACAGGGCGCAAAACTGTCACAATTTTGTCGGCTATGCGCGCCAGGTAATTTTGGTTAATGTAGACATTTTTTGTCCAACGCGCAAAACGGTCACAATTTTGCCGGTTGTGATCGTTGTGTAATTTTGGGTAAATATAGATATATTTGGTCAGCGCGCAAAACGGTCAAAATTTTGCGGATTGTGTGCGCTGGGTAATTTTGGGTTAATATAGACAGTTTTGCCTAGCTCATAAAACGGTCACATTTTTGCTGGTTGTGCGCCCCTGGTAATTTTGGGTAAATGTACACAATTTTGCTCAGAGCATAAAACTGTCATAATTTTGTCGGTTCTTCGAATTGGATATTTTTTGGAAAATGAGGACAGTTTTGCTCAGCGCGCAAAACCTTCATAATTTTGCCGGTTGTGCGCGTTGGGTAATTTTGGGCAAATGTAGGTTGTTTTGCCCAGCGCGCAAAACAATAAAAATTTTGTCGGGTGTGTGCACTGGTAATTTGGGGTAAATGTAGACAGTTTTGCCCATCGCGCAAAACGGTCACAATTTTGCCTGCGCTGGTAATTTTGGGTAAATGAAGACATTTTTGTCCAGCGCACAAAACGGTTACAATTTTGCCGGGTGTGCGCTGGTAATTTTGGGGAAATGTACACAGTTTTGCCTAGCGCGCAAAACCGTCACAATTTTGCAGGTTGTGCGCGTTGGGTCACTTTGGGTAAATGTAGACATTATTTGCGTAGAGCGCAAAACCGTCACAATTTTGCAGGTTGTGCGTTCTGGGTAATTTTGGGTTAATATTGACAGTTTTGCCGAGCGCGCAAAACGAACACATTTTTGCCCGTTGTGTGCCCTGGGTAATTTTGGGTAAATGAAGACAGTTTTGCTCAGAGCGTAAAACTGTCACAATTTTGCCGGTTGTTCGCATTGGATAATTTTTGGAAAATGAAGACAGTTATGCTCAGCGCGCAAAACGGTCACAATTTTACCAGTTGTGTGTGTTGGATAATTTTGGGCAAATGTAGACTGTTTAGCGCAGCACGCAAAGCAATACAGATTTAGCCGGGAGTGTGCACTAGTAATTTTGGGTAAATGTTGACAGTTTTACTCAGCACGCAAAACAGTGATAATTTTACAGGTTGTGCGTGCAGGGTCACCTAGGGTAAATGCAGACATTTGTACTCAGAGCGCAAAATAGTCACAATTTTGCGGGTTGTGGGCGCTGAGGAAATTTGGGTAAATGCAGACATTATTTACGTAGCGCGCAAAACGGTCACAATTTTGCCGGTTGTGCGCACTGGGTAATTTTGTGTAATTGTAGACAGTTTTGCCCAGCTCGCAAAACGGTCACAATTTTGCAGATTTGGCGCACTGGGTAATTTTTGTTAAATGTAGACAGTTTTACACAGCGCGCAAAACTGTCAAAATTTTGCCGGTTGTGCGCGCAGGGTAATTTTTGGAAAATGTAGACAGTTATGGTCAGTGCGCAAAACGGTCACAATTTTGCAGATTGTGTGGGCTGAATAAATTTGGGTAAATGTTGACATTTTTGCCCAGCGCTCAAAACGGTCACAATTTTACCGGATGTGTGCGCTGGTAATTTTGGGTAAATGTCGACAGTTTTGCCCGGCGCGCAAAACGGTCACAATTTTGCCGGGTGTGCACGCTGGTAATTTTGGGTAAATGTAGACAGTTTTGCCCGGCGCGTAAAACGGTCACAATTTTGCCGGCTGTGCACGCTGGTAATTTTGGGTAAATGTAGACAGTTTTGCCCTGCGCGCAAAACGGTTACAATTTTGCCGGCACTGCGCGCTGAGTAATTTTGGTTAAATATAGACATTTTTACACCGCGCGCAAAACTGTCACAATTTTGCGGGTTGTGCGTCCTGGGTAATTTTGGACAAATGTTGGCTGTTTTGCTCAGCGCGAAAAACGGTCACAATTTTTCCGGTTGTGCGCGTTGGGTAATTTTCGACAAATGTAGGCTGTGTTGCTCAGCGTGCAAAACGCTAACATTTTTGCCGGGTGTCTGCACTGGTAATTTTGGGTAAATGTTGACCGTTTTGCCCAGCACGCAAAACAGTCACAATTTGGTCGGCTATGCGCGCTGAGTAAATTTGGATAAATGTAGACATTTTTGCATAGCGAGTAAAATGGTCAAAATTTTGCCGGTTGTGAGCGCTGTCTAATTTTGGGTAAATGTAAACATATTTGGTCAGCGTGCAAAACAGTCATAATTTTACAGGTTGTGCCCGCTGGGTCACTTTGGGTAAATGTAGACAATTGTGCTCAACGCGCAAAATAGTCACAATTTTTGCATTTTATGGGCGCTGGGTAAATTTGGGTTAATGTAGACATTATTTGCATAGCGCGTAAAACGGTCACAATTTGGCCGGTTGGGAGCGCTGGGTAATTTTGGGTAAATGTCGATAGTTTTGCCCAACGCCCAAAACGGTCACATTTTTCCCGGTTGTACGAACTGGGTAATTTTGGGTAAATGTATACGCTTTTGCACAGGGCGCAAAACTGTCACAATTTTGCCTGCAATGCGCGCTGGGTAATTTTGGTTAATGTAGACATTGTTTGCCGAACGCTCAAAACGGTCACAATTTTGCCGGTTGTGAGCGCTGTGTAATTTTGGGTAAATTAGAAATATTTGGTAGCGCGGAAAACGGTCACAATTTTGCTGGTTGTGCGCCCCGGGTAATTTTGGGTAAATGTAGACAGTTTTGCTCGGAGCGTAAAACTGTCACAATTTTGCCGGTTTTTCGAATTGGATAATTTTGGGAAAATGAGTACAATTTTGCCCAGCGCGCAAAACGGTCTCAATTTCGCCGGGTGTGCGCACTGGTAAATTTGGGTAAATGAAGACATTTTTTGTCCAGCGCGCAAAACGTTTACAATTTTGCTGGGTGTGCGCTAGTAATTTTGGGGAAATGTACACAGTTTTTCCTAGCGCGCAAAACGGCCACAATTTTGCAGGTTGTGCGCGCTGGGTCACTTTGGGTAAATGTAGACATTATTTGCGTAGCGCGCAAAACCGTCACAATTTTGCAGGTTGTGCGCGCTGGGTAATTTTTGGAAAATGTAGACAGTTATGGTCAGGGCGCAAAACGGTCAAAATTTTGCCGATTGTGCGGGCTGAATAAATTTGGGTAAATGTTGACATTTTTGCCCAGCACTCAAAACGGTCACAATTTTACCGGATGTGTGCGCTGGTAATTTTGGGTAAATGTCGACAGTTTTGCCATGCGCGCAAAACGGTCACAATTTTGCCGGGTGTGTGCACGCTGGTAATTTTGGGTAAATGTAGACAGTTTTGCCCAGCGCGCAAAACGGTCACAATTTTCCCGGGTGTGCACGCTGGTAATTTTGGGTAAATGTAGACAGTTTTGCCCAGCGCGCAAAACAGTCACAATTTTGCTGGCTATGCGCGCTGAGTAATTTGGTTAAATTTAGACATTTTTGCTCAGTGCGCAAAACTGTCTCAATTTTGCGGGTTGTTCGTCCTGGGTAATTTTGGACAAATGTTGGCTGTTTTGCTCAGCGCGTAAAACTGTCACAATTTTTCCGGTTGTGTGCACTGGGTAATTTTTGACAAATGTAGGCTGTGTTGCTCAGCGCGCAAAACGCTAACAGTTTTGCCGGGTGTGTGCACTGGTAATTTTAGGTAAATGTTGACCGTTTTGCCCAGCATGCAAAACAGTCACAATTTGGTCGGCTATGCGCGCTGAGTAAATTTGGTTAAATGTAGACATTTTTGCACAGCGCGCAAAATGGTCAGAATTTTGCCGGTTGTGAGAGTTGTCTAATTTTGGGTAAATGTAGACATATTTGGTCAGCGTGCAAAACAGTCATAATTTTCCAGGTTGTGCCCGCTGGGTTATTTTGGGTAAATGTAGACATTTGTGTTCAACGCGCAAAATAGTCATAATTTTTGCATGTTATGAGCACTGGGTAAATTTGGGTAAATGTAAACATTACTTGCATAGCGCGCAAAACGGTCACAATTTGGCCGGTTGGGCGCGCAGGGTAATTTTGGATAAATGTGGACAGTTTTGCCCAACGCCCAAAACGGACACATTTTTGCCGGTTGTACGATCTGGGTAATTTTGGGTAAATGTTTACGGTTTTGCTTAAGGCGCAAATCTGTCACATATTTGTCGGCTATGCGCGCTAGGTAATTTTGGTTATTGTAGACATTTTTGTCCAGCGCGTAAAACGGTTACAATGTTGCCGGGTGTGCACGCTGGTAATTTTGGGTAAATGAAGACATTTTTGTACAGCGCGCAAAACGGTTACAATTTTGCCGGGTGTGCTCTGGCAATTTTTGGTAAATGTAGACAATTTTGCTTAGGGCGCAAAACCGTCACAATTTTGCAGGTTGTGCGCGCTGGGTCACTTTGGGTAAATGTAGACATTATTTGCGTAGCGCACAAAACCGTCACAATTTTGCAAGTTGTGCGTGCTGGGTAATTTTGTGTTAATATTGACAGTTTTGCCTAGCGTGCAAAATGAACACATTTTTACCGGTTGTGTGCACTAGGTAATTTTGGGTAAATGTAGACAGTTTTGCTCAGTGCGTAAAAATGTCACAATTTTGCCGGTTGTTCGCATTGGATAATTTTGGGAAAATGAAGCCAGTTTTGTTCAGCGCGCAAAACGGTCACAATTTTACCGGTTGTGCGCGTAGGTTAATTTTGGGCAAATGTAGCCTGTTTTGCTCAGCGCGCAAAGCAATAACGATTTTACCGGGTGTGGTCACTCGTAATTTTGGGTAAATGTTGACAGTTTTACACAGCGCGCAAAACAGTCACAATTTTGCCGGCTATGCGCGCTGAGTAATTTTGGTTAAATGTCGTCATTTTTGCTCAGCGCACAAAATGGTCACAATTTTGCCGGTTGTGAGCGTAGTGTAAATTTGGTTAAATGTAGACATATTTGTTCAGCGCGCAAAACAGTGATAATTTTACAGGTTGTGCGCGCTGGGTCACGTAGGGTAAATGCAGACATTTGTACTCAGAGCGCAAAATAGTCACAATTTTGCAGGTTGTGGGTGCTGGGGAAATATAGACATTATTTACGTAGTGCACAAAACGGTCACAATTTTTTCGGTTGTGCGCGCTGGGTAATTTTGTGTAATTGTAGACAGTTTTGTCCAGCTCGCAAAATGGTCACAATTTTGCAGGTTGGGCGCCCTGGGTAATTTTTGTTAAATGTAGACGGTTTTACACAGCGTGCAAAACTGTCAAAATTTTACCGGTTGTGCGCGCTGGGTAATTTTTGGAAAATGTAGACAGTTATGGTCAGTGCGCAAAACGGTCACAATTTTTCCGGTTGTGCGGGCTGAATAAATTTGGGTAAATGTTGTCATTTTTGCCCAGCGCTCAAAACGGTCACAATTTTACCGGATGTGTGCGCTGGTAATTTTCGGTAAATGTTGACAGTTTTGCCCTGCGCGCAAAACGGTCACAATTTTGCCGGGTGTGCACGCTGGTAATTTTGGGGAAATGTAGACAGTTTTGCCCTGCGCGCAAAACGGTCACAATTTTACCGGTTGTGCGCGTTGGGTAATTTTGGGCAAATGTAGGATATGCGCGCTGAGGAAATTTTGTTAAATGTAGACATTTTTGCTCAGCGCGCAAAATGGTCAGAATTTTGCCGGTTCTGACCACTGTCTAATTTTGGGTAAATGTAGACATATTTAGTCAGTGTGCAAAATAGTCATAATTTTACAGGTTGTGCCCTCTGGGTCACTTTGGGTAAATGTAAAGACATTTGTGCTCAACACGAAAAATAGTCACAATTTCGCTGGTTATGGGGGCTGGGGAAATTTGAGTAAATGTAGACATTACTTGCATATCGCGCAAAACGGTCACAATTTCGCCGGTTGGGCGGCTGGGTAATTTTGGGTAAATGTAGACAGTTTTGCCCAACGCCCAAAACGGACACAGTTTTACCGGTTGTACGATCTGGGTAATTTTGGGTAAATGTATACGGATTTCCCCAGGGCACAAATCTGTCACATATTTGCCGGCTATGCGTGCTAGGTAATTTTGGTTAATGTAGAAATTTTTACACAGCGCGCAAAAGAGTTACAATTTTACCGGCTATGCGCGCTGAGTAATTTTGGTTAAATGTCGTCATTTTTGCTCAGTGCGCAAAATGGTCACAATTTTGCTGGTTATGAGCGCTGTGTAAATTTAGCTGAATGTAGATATATTTGGTTAGCATGCAAAACAGTGATAATTATACAGGTTGTGCGCGCTGGGTCACTTAGGGTAAAGGCATACATTTGTACTCTGAGCGCAAAATAGTCACAATTTTGCGGGTTGTGGGAGCTGAGGAAATTTGGGTAAATGTAGACATTATTTACGTAGTGCGCAAAACGGTCACTATTTTGCCAGTTGTGCGCGCTTGGTCACTTAGGGTAAATGCAGACATTTGTACTCAGTGCGCAAAATTGTCACAATTTTGCGGGTTGTGGGCGCTGGGGATATTTGGGTAAATGTAGACATTATTTGCGTAGCGCGCAAAACGGTTACAATTTTGCCGGTTGTGCGCGCTGGGTAATTTTGGATAATTGTAGACAGTTTTGCCCAGCTCGCAAAACGGTCACAATTTTGCAGGTTGGGCGACCTGGGTAATTTTTGTTAAATGTAGACGGTTTTACACAGCGTGCAAAACTGTCAAAATTTTACCGGTTGTGCGCACTGGGTAATTTTTGGAAAATGTAGACAGTTATGGTCAGTGCGCAAAACGGTCACAATTTTGCCGGTTGTGCGGAGTGAATAAATTTGGGTAAATGTTGACATTTTTGCCCAGCGCTCAAAGCGGTCACAATTTTATCGGATGTGTGCGCTGGTAATTTTGGGTAAACGTAAACAGTTTTGTGCCGGGTGTGCACGATGGTAATTTTGGTTAAATGTAGACAGTTTTGCCTAGCCCGCAAAATGGTTGCAATTTGCCGGCACTGCGCGCTGAGTAATTTTGGTTAAATATAAACATTTTTGCTCAGCGTGCAAAACGGTCACAATTTTGCAGGTTGTGCGCGATGGGTAATTTTGGACAAATGTAGGCTGTTTTGCTCACAATTTTGCCGGTTGTGCGCGTTGGGTAATTTTGGACAAATGTAGGCTGTTTTCCTCAGCGCGCAAAACGATAACAATTTTGCCGGGTGTGTGCACTGGTAATTTTGGGTAAATGTTGACAGTTTTGCCCGGCACGCAAAACAATCACAATTTTGTCGGCTATGCACGCTCAGTAAATTTGGTTAAATGTAGACAGTTTTGCTCAGCGTGCAAAATGGGTCACTTTGGGTAAATGTTGAAATTTGTGCTCAACGCGCAAAATAGTCAAAATTTTGCAGGTTGTGGGCGCTGGGTAAATTTGGTTAAATGTAGACATTATTTGCATAGCGCGCAAAACGGTCACAATTTGGCCGGTTGGGCGCACTGGATAAATTTGGGTAAATGTATACCGTTTTGCCCAGGGCGCAAAACTGTCACAATTTTGCCGGTTGTGTGCGCTAGGTAAATTTTGGAAAATGTAGACAATTTTGGTCAGTGCGCAAAACGGTCACAATTTTGCTGGTTGTGCGGGCTGAGTAATTTTGGGTAAAATTTGACATTTATACCCAACGCACTAAACGGTCACAATTTTGCCATGTGTGGGCACTGGTAATTTTGGGGAAATGTAGAAAGTTTTGCCCAGCGCGCAAAACGGTCACAATTTTGCCGGGTGTGCACGCTCGTAATTTTGGGCAAATGTAGACAGGTTTGCCCAGCGCGCAAAATGGCCACAATTTTGCCGGCTCTGGGCACTGACTAATTTTGGTTAAATGTCGACATTTTTGTTCAGCGTGTAAAATGGTCACAATTTTGCCGGTCACTTTGGTTAAATGTAGACAGTATTGCTCTGCGCGCAAAACGGTCCCAATTTTATAGGTTGTGCGTGCTGTGTCACTTTGGGTAAATGGACACATGATTTGTGTAGCGCGCAAAAAAGTCACAATTTTGAGGGTTGTGCACGCTGGGTAATTTTGGGTAAATGTAGGTGCACGCTGGGTAATTTTGGGTAAATGTAGATAGTTTTGCCTAGCATGCAAAACGATCACATTTTTGCCGGTTGTGCATGCTTGGTAATTTTGGGTAAATGTAGACAGTTTTGCTCAGAGCAAAAAACTGTCACAATTTTGCCGGTTGTCCGCGTTTGGTAATTTTCGGAAAATGTATACAGTTTTGCTCAGCGCGCAAAACGGTCGCAATTTTGCCGCTTGTGCGCGTTGGGTAATTTTGGGCAAATATTGGCTGTTTTGCCCTACGCGCAAAACGGTCACAATTTCGCCGGGTGTGTGCGCTTGTAATTTTGGGTAAATGGTGACAGTTTTGCCCAGCGTGCAAGACAGTCATAATTTTACAGGTTGTGCACGCTGGGTCACTCTGGATAAATGCACACATTTGTGCTCTGTGCGCGCTTGGTCACTTTGGGTAAATGCAGACATTTGTGCTCTGTGCGCGATGGGTCACTTTGGGTTAATGCAAACATTTGTCCTTAGCGCACAAAATAATCACAATTTTGCGGGTTGTGGGCGCTGTGTAAATTTGGGTATATGTAGACATTATTTGCGTAACACGCAAAACGATCACAATTTTTCCGGTTGTGCGCACTGTGTAATTTTGGGTAAATGTAGACATTTTTGCTCAGCACGCGAAACTGTCACAATTTTGCTGGTTGTGGGCGCTGGATAATTTTTGGAAAAATGTAGACAGTTTTGGTCAGTGCGCCAAACGGTCACAATTTTGTCGGTTGTGTGGGATGCGTAATTTTGCGTAAATGTTGACATTTTTGCTCAGCGCGCAAACGGTCACAATTTTGTTGGGTGTGTGCGCTGGTAATTTTGGGTAAATGTAGTCATTTTTGTCCTGCGCACAAAATGGTTACAATTTTGCCGGGTGTGTGCGTTGGTAATTTTGGGTAAATGTCGACAGTTCTGCCCAGTGCGCTAAACGGTTACAATTTAACCGGCTGTGTGCTCTGGTAATTTGGTTTAAATGTAGACAGTTTTGCCCAGCACGCAAAACGGTCACATTTTGGCCGGTTGTGCGCAATGTGTAATTTTGGGTAAATGTAGACAGTTTTGCTCAGCACGCAAAACTGTCACAATTTTGCCGGTTGTGGGCGCTGGGTAATTTTTGGAAAATGTAGACAGTTTTGGTCAGTGCGCAAAACGGTCACAATTTTTTCGGTTGTGCGAGCTGATTAATTTTGGGTAAATGTTCACATTTTAGCCCAACGCGCAAAACGGTCACATTATTTGCGTAGCTCGCAAAACAGTCACAATTTTGCAGGTTGTTCGCATTGGGTAATTTTGGGTTAATATTGACAGTTTTTTTAGCACGCAAAACGATCAAATTTTAGCCGGTTGTGCGCATTGGGTAATTTTGAGTAAATGTAGACAGTTTTGTTCAGAGCGTAAAACTGTCACAATTTTGTCGGTTGTTCGCATTGGATAATTTTTGGAAAATGAAGACAGTTTTGCTCAGCGCGCAAAACGGTCACAATTTTGCCGGTCGTGCGCGTTGGGTAATTTTGGGCAAATGTCGGCTGTTTTGCTCAGCGCGAAAAACAATAACAATTATGTCGGGTGTGTGCACTGGTAATTTTGGGTAAATGTTGACAGTTTTGCCCAGCGCGTAAAACAGTCACAATTTTGCCGGCTATGCGCGCTGAGTAATTTTGGTTAAATGTCGTCATTTTTGCTCAGCGTGCAAAATGGTCACAATTTTGCTGGTTGTGAGCGCTATGTAAATTTGGTTAAATGTAGACATATTTGGTCAGTGCGCAAAACAGTGATAATTTTACAGGTTATGCGCGCTAGGTCACTTAGGGTAAATGCAGACATTTGTACTCAGAGCGCAAAATAGTTACAATTTTGCGGGTTGCGGGCGCTGGGGAAATTTGGGTAAATGTAGACATTATTTGCGTAGCACGCAAAACGGTCACAATTTTGCCGGTTGTGCGTGCTGGGTAATTTTGGGTAATTGTAGAAAGTTTTGCCCAGTTCACAAAACGGTCACAATTTTGACGGTTGTACGCACTGGGTAATTTTGGTTAAATGTAGACGGGTTTTACACAGTGTGAAAAACTGTCAAAATTTTACCGGTTGTGCGCGCTGGGTAATTTTTCGAAAATGTAGACAGTTACGTTCAGTGTGCAAAACGGTCACAATTTTGCCGGTTGTGCGGACTGATTAAATTTGGTTAAATGTTGACATTTTTGCCCAGCGCTCAAGACGGTCACAATTTTACCGGATGTGTGCGCTGGTAACTTTGGGTAAATGTAGACAGTTTTGCCCGGCGCGGAAAACGGTAACAATTTTGCCGGGTGTGTGCGCTGGTAACTTTGAGTAAATATAGACGGTTTTGCCCTCCGCGCAAAACGGTCATAATTTTGTCGGGTGTGCACGCTGGTAATTTTGGGTAAATGTAGAAAGTTTTGCCTAGAGCTCAAAACAGTTACTATTTTGCCGGCACTACGCGCTGAGTAATTTTGGTTAAATATAGACATTTTTGCTCAGCGCTCTAAACGGTCACATTTTTGCAGGTTGTGCACGCTGGGTAATTTTGGACAAAGGTAGTCTGTTTTGCTCACAATTTTGCCGGTTGTGAGCGTTGGGTAATTTTGGACAAATGTGGGCTGTTTTGCTCAGCGCGCAAAACGCTAATAATTTTGCCGGGTGTGTGTACTGCTAATTTTGGGTAAATGTGTGTACTGCTAATTTTGCCGGGCTGTTTTGCTGAGTAAATTTGGTTAAATGTAGACATTTTTGCTCAGCGCGCAAAATGGTCAGCATTTAGCCGGTTGTGAGCGCTGTCTAATTTTGGTTAAATGTAGACATATTTGGACAGCGTGCAAAACAGTCAGAATTTTACAGGTTGTGCCCGCTGGGTCACTTTGGGTAAATTTAGACATATGTGCTCAACGCGCAAAATAGTCACAATTTTGCAGGTTGTGGGTGCTGGGTAAATTTGGGTAAATGTAGACATTATTTGCATAACACGCAAAACGGTCACAATTATGCAGGTTGGGCGCGCTGTGTAATTTTGGGTAAATGTAGACAGTTTTGCCCAACGCCCAAAAAGGTCACATTTTTGCCGGTTGTACGTACTGGGTAATTTTGGGTAAATGTAGGCAGTTTTGGTCAGTGCGCAAAACGGTCACGATTTTGCTGGTTGTGTGGGCTGAGTAATTTTGTGTAAAATTTTCCATTTTTGCCCATTGCACAAAACGGTCACAATTTTGCCGTGTGTGGACGCTGGTAATTTTGGGCAAATGTAGACAGTTTTGCCCAGCGCGCAAAAAGGTCACAATTTTGACGGGTGTGTGCACGCTGGTAATTTTGGGCAAATGTAGACAGTTTTGCCCAGCGCGCAAAAAGGTCACAATTTTGACGGGTGTGTGCACGCTGGTAATTTTGGGCAAATGTAGACAGTTTTGCCCAGCGCACAAAAAGGTCACAATTTTGACGGGTGTGTGCACGCTGGTAATTTTGGGCAAATGTAGACAGTTTTGCCCAGCGCGCAAAACGACCACAATATTGCCGGCTCTGGTCGTCGAGTAATTTTGGTTAAATGTAGACATTTTTGCTCAGCGTGTAAAACAGTCACAATTTTGTCGGCTCTACGCGCTGCATCACTTTGGTTAAATGTAGATATTTTTGCTCAGCGTGCAAAACGGTCACATTTTTGCAGGTTGTGCGCGCTGGGTCACTTTAGGTAAATGGAGACATTATTTATGTAGCGCGCAAAATAGTCACAATTTTGCGGGTTGTGCACGCTGGGTAATTTTGGGTAAATGTAGACAGTTTTGCCTAGGACGCAAAAGATCACATTTTTGCCGGTTGTGCGCACTTGGTAATTTTGGAGAGTAAAGGTTGTTTCTATAAGGAGAGGAGGTTGTTTCCTCTATTCCGACAAAATTTCGTTTGGAACTACCTAACGATTGCCCAAAATAGCAGGTTTGACTCATTTTTCGGCTTCTGGCTGTCCTAGCTCAATCTAATGAACGAAGGACGGCATTGTAGGGCTCAAACATTCGAAATCGTTGTTCATGAGCTTCTGATAGAGCGTCACCATCGTTTTTTACCCGAAAAACTACAAGAATTTACTCTTGGATTCAAAACACACATCTCTGATTCTTGGGACTCGCATGGATTTCTTTGGAGTTTTTGGAAGAATATAAGGATACATGGAGATTAACGTTGTTTTTAAACGGCGAGGGGGTTGTTTACTCTATTCCCACGTAATTTCATTTGGAATCACCCAATGTTTTTCCAAAATAGAAGGTTTGAAGCATTTTTTGGTTTGTCGCTGCCTAGCTCTCTCTAATGGATGAAAGAGGGCATTCTAGGCCTTAAACGATCGAAAAATTTGTTCTGAGCTTCCAATAATGTGTCACCATCGTTTTCTGCGGAGAACTGCACGAATTTACTCTTGGATTCAAAACACAAGCCATTGCACCCGTCTCTGATTTCTGGGACTTGCACGAAATTCGTGAGAGTTTTGGAGGAATATGAGGATAAATGGCGAGTAAACGTTGTTTCGCGGAGAGGAGGTTGTTTCCTCTATTCTCACGAAATTTCAATTGGAATTGCTCAATGGTTGCCCATTATAGCGGGTTTGAAACATTTTTTGGTTTCTGGCTGCCTTTGCTCTTTCTACTGGATGAAGGTGGGCATTCTAGGCCATAAACGATTGAAATCTCCATTCCCGAGATTTTGGTAGTGCGTCACCATCGTTTTCTACCGAAAAACTACAAGAATTTACTCTTGGATGCAAAACACAATCAATCTCACCCATCTCTGATTTCTGGGACTCGAACGGAATTCGTGAGAGTTTTGCTTGAATATGAGGAGAAATGGAGAGTAAACGTTGTTTCTACGTGGAGAGGAGGCTGTTTCCTCTATTTCCACAAAATTTCAATTGGAATTGCCCAATGTTTGCCCATTATAGCATGTTTGAAGCATTTTTGGTTTCTAGCTGCCTTAGCTCTCTCTAATGGATGAAGGAGGGCTTTCTAGGCCTCAAACGATCGAAATCTTCATTTCCGAGATTTTGGTAGTGCGTGGCACCTATCTCTCATTTCCGAAATCTTCAAAACACAAGCAATGGCACCTATCTCTGATTTCTGGGACACGAACGGAATTCGTGGGAGTTTTCCAAGAACATGAGGTGATATGTAGAGTAACCTTCGTTTCTATGTGAAGAGGATGTTTTTTTCTCTATTCCCATGAAATTTCAATCGGAAGTGCCCAATGGTTGCCCAAAAAAGCTGGTTTGAAGCACTGTTCAGTTTCTGCTTCCGATAGCTCACTCTAATGGATGAGGGAGGGCATTCTAGGCCTGAAACGATCGAAATATTCTTTCTTGAGCATCCAATAGTACGTCACCTTCGTTTTCTTCCGAAAAACTACACGAATTTACGCCGGGATTCAAAACACAAGCAATTGCACTTGTCTCTGATTTATGGGACTCGCACGGATTTCTTGGGAGTTTTTGGAAGACAATGAGGACAAATGGAAGTAAACGTTGTTTCTATGCGGAGAGGATGTTGGTTACTCTATTCCCACACAATTTAAACTGGAATTGCCCAACGATTGCCCATAATAGCATGTTTGAAGCATTTTCTGGTTTCTGGTTGCCATAGCTCACTCTAATGGATGAAGGATAGCATTCAAGGCCTCAAAAAATCGAAATCTTCATTCCCAAAATTCCGATAGTGCATCACAATCCTTTTCTATCGAAAACTTACAAGAATTTCTTCTTGAATGCAAAACACAAGTAATGGCACCCGTCTCTGATTTCTGCGACTTGAACGATATTCGTGGGAGTTTTGGAGGAATATGAGGAGAAATAGAGAGTAAACGCTGTTTCTATATGGAGAGGAGGTTGTTTCATCTATTCCCACGAAATTTCAATTGGAATTGCCCAATGGTCGCACATACTAGCAGGTTTGAAGAATTTTTCAGTTTCTGGCTGCCTTAGCTCACTCTAATGGGTGAAGGAGAGCATTCAAGGCCTCAAACGATCGAAAAATTCGTTTCTAATCATTCGATAGTACGTCACCATCGTTTTCTATCGAAAACTACCGAATTTACTCTTGGATGGAAAACACAAGCAGTGGCACACGTCTCTGATTTCTAGGACACAAACAGTATTCCTGGGAGTTTTGCAGGAATACAGAGAGAAATGGAGAGTAAACATCGTTTCAATGTGGAGAGGAGTTTGTTTTCGCTATTCCCAAGAAATTTCAATTAGAATTGCCCAATGGTTGCCCATAATAGCATGTTTGAAGCATTTTTCAGTTTCTGGCTGCCTTAGCTCACTCTAATAGAGAAAGGAGGTCATTCTAGGTCTCAAACGATCGAAATATACGTTCGTAAGCATCCGATAGTACGTCACCAACGTTTTCTACCGAAAACTACATGAATTTACTGTTGGATTCAAAACACAAGCACCTGTCTCTGATTGCTTGGACTCGCACAGATTTCTTGAGAGTTTTGGAGGAATATGAGGACAAATGGAGAGTAAACGTTGTTTTTATGCGGCGAGGGTGTTGTTTACTCTATTCCCACGTAATTTCAATTGGAATTGCCCAACGATTGTCAAAAATAGAAGGTTTCAAGCATTTTTTGGTTTGTGGCTGCCCTAGCTCTCTCTAATGGATGAAGGAGGGCATTCTAGGCCTCAAATGATCGAAAACCTCGTTTCGAGCTTCCGATAGTGTGTCACCATTATTTTCTACGGAAAACTACACGAATTTACTCTTGGATTCTAAACACAATGCATTGCACCCATCTCTGATTTCTGCGACTCGCACTGAATTCGTGGGACTTTTGGTAGAATTAAGGATAAATGGAGAGTAAACATTATTTCTATCCGGAGAGGAGGTTGTTTACTCTAATCACATGAATTTCAACTGGAATTGTCCATTGAATGCCCAAAATAGCATGTTTGAAGAATTTTTCAGTTTCTGGCTGCCCTATCTCACTATAATGGATGAAGAATGGCATTCTAGGCCTTAAACTATTGAATTCTTTATTCGTGAGCATCTGATAGTGCGTCACCATCGTTTTCTTCCGAAAAACTAGAAGAATTTACTCTTGGATTCAAAACACAAGCAATGGCACCCGTCTCTGATTTCTGGGACTCGCACGGAATTCGTGGGAGTATTGAAGGAATATGAGGTCAAATGGAGAGTAAATGTCGTTTCTGTGTAGAGAGGAGGTTGTTTACGCTATTCCAACGTAATTTGAATTGGAATTGCCCAACGGTTGCCCAAAATAGAAGGTTTGAAGTATTGTTCGGTTTATGGCATACTTAGATTTTTCTAATGGATGAAGAAGGGAATTTTAGGCCTCAAATGATCGAAATCTTCGTTCCCGAGCTTCCGATAGCGTGTCACCAATGTTTTCTAAGGAAAAACTGCACGAAATTTACTCTTGGATTCAAAACACAAGCAAGTACACATGTCTCTGATTTCTGGGACTCGTAGGGAATTCGTGTGAGTTTTGGAGGAATATAAGGACATATGGAGAGTAATTTTGGTTACAAATTTGCCGGTTGTGCAGGCTGAATAATTTTGGTTAAATGTAGACATCTTTGCTCAGCGCACAAAATGATCTCAATTTTGCCGGTTGTGAGCGCTGTGTAATTTTGGGTAAATGTAGACATATTTGGTCAGCGAGCAAAACGGTCAAAATTCTGCAGGTTGTGCGCACTGGGTCACTTTGGGTAAATGTAGACATTTGTGCTCTGCGCGCAAAACAGTCACAATTTTACTGGTTGTGGGCGCATGGTAAATTTGGGTAAATGTATACATTATTTGCGTAGCGCGCAAAACAGTCACAATTTTGCTGGTTGTGTGCGCTAGGTAATTTCGGGAAATGTAGACAGTTTTGCCCAACGTGCATAACGGTCACATTTTTGCCGGTTGTGTGCACTGGGTAATTTTGGGGAAATGTAGACAGTTTTGCTCTGCGCGCAAAACTGTCACAATTTTGCCGGTTGTGCACGCTGGGTAATTTTTGAAAAATGTAGACAGTTTTGGTCAGTGCGCAAAATGGTCACAATTTTGACGGTTGTGCGGGCTGCGTAATTTTGGGTAAATGTTGACATTTTTGCCCAGCGCGCAAAACGGTCACAATTTTGCCGTGTGTGTGCGCTGGTAATTTTGGGTAAATGTAGACAGTTTTGCCCAGCGCTCAAAACTGTCACGATTGCCGGCTTTGCATGCCGAGTAATTTTGGTTAAATGTAGACATTTTTGCTCAGCATGCAAAACCGTCACAATTTTGCCGGCTCTGCGCACTGAGTCCGTTTGGTTAAAGGTAGACATTTTTGCGTAGCGCGCAAAACGGTCGCTATTTTGCTGGGTGTGTGCGCGTTAATTTTGGGGAATGTAGATAGTTTTGTCCTGCATGCAAAACATTCACATTTTTTCCGGCTGTGCACGCTGAGTAATTTTGGGTAAATGTAGACAGTTTTGCAAAGCACGCAAAACAATCACAATTTTTGCTGGTTGTGCGTGTTGAGGAATTTTGGATAAATGTAGACATATTTTGTAATTTTGGGTAAAGTAGACATTTTGCTCAGCACGCAAAACAGTCACAATTTTACCGGATGTGCGCGGTGAGTAATTTTGGTTAAATGTAGACATTTTTGCTCCGCTCGCAAAATGGTTACCATTTTGCCTGTTGTGAGCGTAGCGTAATTTTGGGTAAATGTAGACATTTTCGGTCAGCATGCAAAACGGTCACAATTTTGCAGGTTGTGCGCGTTGAGGAATTTTGCTAAAATTTAGAAAGTTCTGCGCAGCGCGCAAAACAGTCACAATTTTACCGGTTGTGCGGGCTGAGTAATTTTGGGTAAATGTTTAAATTTTTGCGATGCGCACATTTTGCCCGGTGTATGCTCTAGTAATTTTGAATAAATGTAGACAGTTTTGCCAAACGTGCAAAACGGTCACAATTTTGGCGGTTGTGCAGGCTGAGTAATTTTGGGTAAATGTTGACATTTTTGCTCAGCGTGCAAAACGGTCACAATTTGCCGGGTGTGTACGCTGGTAATTTTGGATAAATATAGATAGTTTTGCCCAGTGTGCAAAACTGTCTCACTTTTGCCGGCTTAGCACGCTGAGTAATTTTGGTTAAATGTAGACATTTTTACCCAACGCGCAAAATGGTCACAATTTTGCCGGTTGTGAGCGCTGTGTAATTTTGGGTAAATGTAGACATATTTGGTCAGCGCGCAAAACGGTCACAATTTTGCCGGTTGTGAGCGCAGTGTAATTTTGGGTAAATGTTGAAATATTTGGTCAACGCGCAAAACGATCAAAATTTTGCTCAGTTTTGGGTAAATGTGGACATTTGTGCTCAGCGCAGCAAACAGTCACAATTTTGCAGGTTGTGGTGCTGGGTAAATTTGGGTAAATATAGACATTATTTGTGTATCGTGCAAAATAGTCATAATTTTGCCGGTTCTGCGCACGGGGTAATTTTGGGAAATGTAGACAGTTTTGTCCAGCACGCAAAACGGTCACATTTTTGCCGGTTCTGCGCGCTGGGTAACTTTGGTAAATGTAGACAGTTTTACACAGTGCGCAAAACTGTCACAATTTTGCAGGTTCTGCGATCTGGGTAATTTTTGGAAAATGTAGATATTTTTTGTCAGTGCGCAAAACGGTCACAATTTTGCCGGTTGTGTGCGCTGCTAATTTTGGATAAATGTAGATAGTTTTTCCCAGTGCACAAAACGGTCACAATTTTACTGGGTGAGTGCACTGGTAATTTTGGATAAGTGTAGATAGTTTTGCCCAGTGCGCAAAACAGTCCCAATTTTACCGGGTGAGTGCACTGGTAATTTTGGATAAATGTAGAGAGTTTTGCCCAGTGCGCAAAACAGTCCCTATTTTGCCGGCTAAGCACGCTGAGTAACTTTTGGAAAATGTAGACAGTTTTGGTCAGTGCGCAAAACGGTCACAATTTTGCCGGTTGTGCGGGCTGAATAAATTTGGGTAAATGTTGACATTTTTGCCCAGCGCGCAAAACGGTCACAATTTTGCCGGGTGTGCGGGCTGGTAATTTTGGGTAAATGTAGACAGTTTTGCCCGGCACGCAAAACGGTCACAATTTTGTCGGATATGCGCGCTGAGTAATTTTGATTAAATATAGACAATTTTGCTCAGTGCACAAAACAATCACTTTGCGGTCTCTGCACGCTGAGTCACTTTGGTTAAATCTAGAGTTCATCATCCCAACAGTTTGTATACCCCTTTAACAATTCGTAGTGAGCCTTTGTTGATATTTCAATGGATTTTATGTTGGGATTGCCTAGGACTAAACGAGGAAGAGACTCAATTTTTTGTGATTGTGGATAGATTTTCTAAGATGACACTTTATTCCATGTCACAAAACATTTGATGCCTCACATATAGCTAATTTTTTCTTTAGGGAGATTGTGAGATTACATGGCATGCCAAGAAAAATTGTTTCAGATCGAGATGCTAAGTTCCTGAGCTATTTTTGGAAGACTTTGTGGTGTAATTTAGGTACTAAGCTGTTGTTTTCTACTACTTGTCACCCACAAACTTCAGATCGAGATGCTAAGTTCCTGAGCTATTTTTGGAAGACTTTGTGGTGTAATTTAGGTACTAAGCTGTTGTTTTCTACTACTTGTCACCCACAAACTGATGGTCAACCGAAGTAGTGAATATGACTTTGTCTACCTTGTTAAGGACAATCATTAAAAAGAACATTAAAACATGGAAAGACTGTTTACCACATGTTGAGTTTGCTTACAATAGAGTTGTTCATTCTGCTACTAAGTTTTCACCATTTGAAATTGTATATGGATTTAATCCTTTAACTCCATTGGATTTATCTCCATTACCTTTGACTGAGCGTGTTAATTTAGATGGCAAAAAGAAGACTGACTTTGTCAAACAGATTCATGAGAAAGCAAGGCTTAACATTGAACGAAGAACGGAGCAATACGCAAAACAAGCCAATAAGGGACGTCACAAGCTGATCTTGGAACCCGGAGACTGGGTATGGTTGTGTCTGAGAAAGGATAGATTTCCAGAACAAAGACGCTCAAAATTGCTTCCAAGGGGAGATGGTCCATTCCAAGTGCTAGAGCGCATCAAGGACAGTGCTTACAAGCTAGATCTATCTGGTGAGTACAATGTAAGCACAACATTTAATGTTACTGATTTGAGTCCTTTGATGTAGGTGATGATTTGAGGACAAATCCTTTTCAAAAGGAGGAGAATGATGCAAATCATAGAACAACCTCAATGGATCCTGTTCAAGTGCCAATTGGACCACTTACGCATTCGCGAGCAAAGAGGTTCAAAGATGTACTCAACCGGCTGATTCAAGAGATCTGTGCTCAAACAAATTCATGGAGGCCCATTGAGCATGAGCCATGTGTTCAACAAAGATGGCTCAACATGATTCAAATTCTAGAAGAATCCAACTATGAATAGCCTAAATTCAGCAAGTAAATTGGCATGTGGAGGATTAATCTTTTGCGAAGGTTTTGAATGCCCAATTCTCTATTTGGAAGGTTTGAATCCAAATACTCTATTTGGAAAGCTCGCATGCGTAGAAATTACTTTCCTTTTCTATTTTTGGAAGACTTGCATGCCTAGAAATTACTTTCCTTTTCTATTTTTGGAAGGCTTGCATGCCGAGATAATTACTTTCCTTTTCTATTTGTTTGCAAGTGATCGGCCAATTAATGGGCTGATTTGTAGCCATAATTTTAGCCTAAATTTTAGGAACTTTCCTTGTAATTTTGAGCCTATTAAATGGCATCAAAGCAATGGAAAATGCTGTTGATTTTTCGGTAAAATTTCCGAGAGAATTTCTCTTTGGTTCTTTGAAGAACTATTCGAACTTATCGGAGTTTTCCTTGGCGTTCACCATCGACTTATCAAACGGATTTCCACCACCGTTTGTGGCATCTTCCTTAAACCGAGGTTCTTGTTCGCAATATGCAACGGGTAGAGGTCATCTATACCGAGGTTCTTACTTTTGTCATACAACAGGTCGAGGTCACCATCCAAATTCTGATTATAGAACGATCTTGGGTTCCTCTTCGTTGTCGGATCTCGTCGTTCCTGGCAGGGTTCGCATCATTTGGTTCCCCCGTTCCCATGAAATTTCAATTGAAATTGCCCAACGGTGGCCCAAAATAGCAGGTTTGAAGCATTATTCTGTTTCTGGCTATCCTAGCTCACTCTAATAGATGAAGGAGTGCATTCTAGCCCTCAAACGATCGAAATCTTTGTTCTCGAGCTTCCTATAGTGCGTCATCACCGTTTTCTACCAAAAAAACTGCAAGAATTTACTCTTGGTTTCAAAACACAAGAAATTGCACGTCTCTGATTTCTGGGACTCACACGGACTTCTTGTGAGTTTTGGAGGAATATGAGTACAAATGGAGAGAGTAAACGTTGTTTCTATATGGAGCAGAGGTTGTTTCCTTTATTCCAACGAAATTTCAATAGGAATTTCCCAACGGTTTCCCAAAATAGAAAATTTGTAGCATTTTTTCGGTTTCTGTCTACCCTAGCTCACTCTAATCAATGAAGAAGGGCATTATAGGCCTCAAAGGATCAAAATACTCCTTCCTGAGCTTCCGATAGTGCGTCACCATTATTTCTACCGAAAAACTACAAGAATTTACACTTGGATTCAAAACACAAGTAATGGCAACCGTCTTTGATTTCTGGGACTCGCACGGAATTCGTGGGAGTTTTGGAGGAATATGAGGACAAATGGGGAGTGAACGTTGTTTGTATGCGGAGAGGATGTTGTTTCCTCTATTCCAATGTAATTTAATTTCGAATGGCCCAATGGTTGTCCAAAATAGCATGTTTGAAGCATTTTTCAGTTTATTACCGCCCTAGATCACTCTAATGGATGGATGGGTATTCTAGGCCTTAAACGATCGAAATCTTCGTTCCTGGTCTTCTGATAGTGTGTCACAATTGTTTCTACAGAAAAACGACATGAATTTATCTTAGATTCAAAACGCAAGCAATTGCATCTGTCTCTGATTTCTGGGACTCACGAGGATTTCGTGGGAGTTATGGAGGAATATGAGGACAAATGTAGAGAATGTTGTTTCTATGCGGAGAGGATGTAGGTTCTCATGTTTCTATGAAATTTCAATTGGAATTGACCAACGGTTGCCCAAATTAATAGGTTTGAAATATTTTTCGGTTTCTGGCTGCCCTAGCTCACCCTAAAGGATGAAGGAGGGTAGTCTAGGCCTCAAACAATCAGTATCCTCGTTCCTGAGCTTCTGAAAGTGCGTCACCATCATTTTATATAGAAAAACTACCCGAATTTACTCTTGAATTAAAAACACAATAAATTGCACCAGTCTCTAATTTCTTGGACTCGCACAAAATTCATGGGAGTTTTGGAGGAATAAGAGGTCAAATGAAGAGTAGACATTGTTTATATGCAGAGAGGAGGTTGTTTACTCTATTCCCACGAAATTTCAATTGGAATTTTGCGCAACAGTTGTCCAAAATAGCCGTTTGAAGCATTTTCGGTTTCTGCCTACCCTTGCTCACTCTAATGGATGAAGGAGTGCATTCTAGGCTCAAACGATCTAAATCTTTGTTCCTGAGCTTCCAATAGTGCGTCATCATCGTGTTCTACCGAAAAACTGCAAGAATTTACTCTTGGATTCAAAACACAAGAGATTGCACATGTCTCTGATTTCTGGGACTCGCACGGATTTCTTATGAGTTTTGGAGGAATATGAGGACAACTGGAGAGAGGAGACATTGTCTTTATACGGAGGGGATATTGTTTCCTTTATTCCCACGAAATTTCAATTGGAATTTCTCAACAGTTGCCCATAATGGAAGGTTTGAAGCATTTTTCAGTTTCTGGCTGCCCTAGCTCACTCTAATCGATGAAGGAATGGCACCCGACTTTGATTTCTGGGCGTAACACGGAATTCGTGGGAGTTTTGGAGGAATATGAGGACAAATGGGGAGTAAACGTTGTTTATATGCGGAGAAGATGTTGTTTCCTATTTTCCCATGTAATTTAATTTCGAATTGCCCAATGGTTGCCCAAAATAGTAGGTTTGAAGCATTTTTCGATTTTTGACAACCCTAGATCACTCTAATGGATGGATGGACATTCTAGGCCTCAAACGATCGAAATCTTCATTCCTAAGCTTTCGATAGTGTGTCACAATTGTTTTCTACATAAAAACGACATGAATTTACTATTCGATTCAAAATGCAAGCAACTGCACACGTCTCTGATTTCTGGGACTCGCGAGGATTTCGTGGGAGTTTTGGATGAATATGAGGACAAATATAGAGTAAACGTTCTTTCTATACTGACAGGAGGTTATTTTCTGTATTCGCATGAAATTTCAATTGGAATTACCTAACGGTTGCCCAAAATAGAAAGCTTGAAGCATTTTTCGGTTTCTGATTGCCCTAGCTCACTTAATGGACAAAGGAGGGCATTATAGGCCTCAAACGATCGAAACCGTCATTCCTAAGCTTCCAATATTGTGTCACCATCGTTTTTTATCGAAAAACTGCAAAAAGTTTGGATTTAAAACACAAGCAATGGCACCCGTCTCAGATTTCTGGGACTTGCACGAATTTTGTGGGAGTTTTGGTGGAATATGATGTCAAATTGAGAGTAAACGGTGTTTCTATGCAGAGAGGAGGTAGGTTCCCATGTTCCCATGAAAATTTCAATTGGAATTTCCCAATGGTTGCCCAAAATAACATGTTTGAAGCATTATTCGGTTTATGGCTGCCCTAGCTCACCCTAATGGATGAAGGAGGGCATTCTAGGCCTCAAACGATCGATATCCTCGTTTCTGAACTTCTGATAGTGCGTCACCATCGTTTCTACAGAAAAAACTACCTGAATTTACTCTTGAATCCAAAACACAATAAATTGCATCAGTCTCTGATTTCTTTGACTCGCACGGAATTCATGGGAGTTTTGGAGGAATAAGTGGTCAAATGGAGAGTAAACATTGTTTATATGCGGAGATGTGGTTCTATTCCCACGAAAATTCGATTGGAATTTTGCCCAACAGTTGCCCAAAATAGCAGTTTTGAAGTATTTTTCGGTTTCTGCCTACCCCAGCTCACTCTAATGGATGAAGGAGGGCATTTTAGGCCTCAAACGATCGAAATTCTCATTCCCGAGCTTCCGATAGTGCGTTACCATCGTTTTCTACGTAAAACTACAAGAATTTACACTTGGATTCAAAACACAGGCAATGTCACTCGTCACTGATTTCTGGGATTCGCACGAAATTCGTGGGAGTTTTGGAGAAATATGGGGACAAATGGAGAGTAAACGTTATTTATATGCGGAGAGGACCCACGTAATTTAATTTCGAATTGCCCAACGGTTACCCAAAATAGCATGTTTGAAGCATTTTTTGGTTTCTGGCTGCTCTAGCTCACTCTAATGGACGAAGGAGTGCATTCTAGGCCTCAAACAATCAAAATCTTCCTACCTGAGCTTCCAAAAGTGTGTCACCATTGATGTTGGCATAAAAACGACACGAATTTACTCTTGGATTCAAAACACAAGTAATTGCATCTGTCTCTGATTTCTGAGACTCGCGCAGATTTCGTGCGAGTTTTGGAGAGGAATATGAGCACAAAGGGAGAGTAAACGTTGTTTTTATGCGGAGAGGATGTTGTTTTCTCTATTGCATGAAATTTCAATTGGAATTGCCCAACAGTTGCCCAATATAGAAGGTTTGAAGCATTTTTCGGTTTCAGGCTGCCCTAGCTCATTCTAATGGATGAAGGAGTGCACTCTAGGCCTCAAACGATCGAAATCTTCTTTCATGAGATTATGATAGTCCGTCAGCATTGTTTTCTACCAAAAAACTGCAAGAATTTATTCTTGGATTCAAAACAAAAGCAATTGCACATGTCGCTGATTTCTGGGACTCGCACGGATTTCGTAGGAGTTTTGGAGGAATGTGAGGACAAATGGAGAGTAAACATTGTGTCTATATGGAGAGGATGTAGGTGATGTGAACCAGCCTATCAAATTACAAACTGAAGACCTAATTTTAAGTGAAGGCCCAATGACAAGAGGAAGGCTAAAAAGAATGCAAGATGCAATTGGGTGCAAGTAGAAGCATTGCTGGCCCAAGAAAGTTGTGCTAAAAAAGAAGTAAATAAGGCCTTAATCTTGCTAATCCAAGCAGAAGAAATTAAGGCCCAAAGTGCAACTAAAATTTTGAATTATTTGGAAATATGAAGTCATGTGCAATCAATAATACTTCAGAATTCATGGGGGAATATCAAGAGTCATGGAGAAGATCAAGAGCCATATCATTTAAATCTGAATTCATGTGGAGATGAAGAGCCATACCATTAATTCCAAATTCATTGGGAGATGAAGAGCCATACCCATTAATTCTGAATTCATGGGGAGATGAAGAGCCATAACCATTAATTCTGAATTCATGGGGAGATGAAGAGCCATTAGTTCTCATTAATTAGTGTTTCTCTTAAGTTTGCAAGCTCTCTACCTATAAATAGAGCATGTAATCCTTTGTAACAAGGATCAATCAGATTATCAATTCAGAACTTAGTGTTCTTCTCAAATTGTGACAGTCTTTATGTCTTCTTTAGCTCTTGTGAAACCTTGCCTTGTCAATCTTCCTTTTAAGATTGGTGATCCAAATTCACAAAAGCCTCCAAATTCGTGCTTCAACCCAAGTGCGTTGCTGTATGGATTGGTTAAACTCGTGTTCGTGGTTGGGCAAGTGGTCTAAGTAGCAGGCCACGTTCCTATAACGTTGGTTGGCTATTTGCATTTGTCAGGTCAGTGAACCATCTTTATTTAGAGCTTATCACTCCTTCTTTTCCTTTCTCTAAGCCTGTAGTGTTTGCTCATATCCTTATTTTTAAGTTTGTTTCGAGTTCCTTGAATAACCTACGCCGTGAAGATCGGGCCACCTCTATGGTTTCACCTCATTTGGTATCAGAACCCCAGGTTGATATGGTAGGTTTCTTTCAATCATTTTATTGCTTCAAAAAAAATTCTCTTTCAAATCTTTCCTTTCCTTTCCTTTGTTTCTGCCAAAACAAGAAACTTTTCAAAACCTTTCACTTCGCTTATATTCTTAGTGTGCAAGAATTTTGTTTTATCTTTCAACTTTTGAGAGCCTTTGTTTATTTGCTGTTTATTTAGTTTGTACAAGTAAAGCACCCAAAAAAACAAAAAAACAAAAAACAAAAGCAAAAGCAAAAGCAAAAAAATCTTTAAAAAAAGAAAAAAAAAGTAAAGATTGGCAAAAAAAACGAGAAATAAAAACAAACAGTAATGCTCAATTCAGTTCTTACATTCTATTATCTTACATATTTAATAGCTCTTATTATTGCATTTTTGCCTTGCACTACTAAGAAATTCCTTTCTTTTCATTGAATTCCTACTCTAAACCTAATCCTACTTCAGGCCTAAACCCATCCATTATTCACAATTTTACCAACCACCACTACATACTTGGTTGAATTGAGTAATTGGCATTATTGGATTACTCAACAAGGATTTGGGTTCCATACGAGCTAAGGACGGATTCTGAGGGAAGTATGAGTTGGTGAGTTATCAAGAGTGTATATTTTTTCTTTCACTAACATGGTAGGAAATCCAGAAGATACTACACAACATGGAGAATCATCTTTTCAAATGCAAGCATTGGTGAGCCATCTTGAGAGATTGTTTGACAGAAAGCTAGAACGAATCCATGAATGATTAGATCAAATGGAGAATCAAGCTTCTACACAACAAAATCATCCAAACAATCAAGAACAACCTCATGGAGATACAGAGAGCCAAGTTGATGGGGATGAATTTGAAGATCACCAGCCAAGAAGAAGGAGATTTCATCGTGATGAACAAAGGAGACATAGAAACCAAGGAGACAACATTGGTGGAATTAAAATCAAAGTACCATCTTTTCAAGGCAAAAATGACCCCGATGCGTATTTGGAGTGGGAAATGCGTCTTGAGCAAATTTTCTCATGCCATGACTACTATGAAGATAACAAGGTGAAACTTGCAGCTCTTTTGTTTACTGATTATGCTCTTATTTGGTGGGATCATGTGCAAAAGGAAAAAGAACGATATGGAGAACGTCCCATTAGTACTTGGAAGGAAATGAAATCAACCATGAGAAGGAGTTTATTCCATCTTATTACCATAGGGAACTTCATCAAAAACTGCAACGACTCAATCAAGGCTCTAAGAGTGTAGATGAGTATCACAAAGAGATGGAGATTGCCATGATTCGATCAAATGTGATGGAGGACAGAGAAGCAACAATGGCTCTTTTTTGTGTGGTCTTAATCCTAATATTGTTGATGTTGTAGAGATGCATCACTATGTAGAGCTTCAGGAGATGATCCACCAAGCCATCAAGGTAGAGCAACAACTGAACAGGAGAAATGCTGCAAGGAAGGGCTCTAATTCTTTTAGCCCTTGGAAGACAAGTTCAAAGAGAGATACTCCATTTAGTTCGAAGGAGAATACTTCGAAGAAAGTTGACAAGATAGCTGATATTCAGAAGAAGACACAAACTGAAGCAACTACTTCTAGAAGCCGTGACAAAAGATGCTTCAAATGCCAAGGTAGAGGACACATTTCCAACGAGTGCCCTAATAAGCGCACCATGATCATCAATAATCATGGTGACTGGGAGACTGAAGTAGAAGAATCTGAAGAAGAAGATGAGATGCTGCTTGAAGATGATGACGGAGAAATTGCTGCCAAAGGAGAATTTCTTGTGACTAGAAGAGCACTTAGCATTCAAATGAAGGAGGAAGAGAACAACCAAAGAGAGAACTTGTTGCACACACGCTGCCTAGTCTAATGGAAAGTATGCATTGTAATCATAGATGGATGAAGTTGCAACAATGTAGCAAGTGTTGAATTAGTGGAGAAGTTGAGTCTTCCAATCTTCAAGCATTGACAACCCTACAAGCTACATTCGCTCAACGAATGTGGAGAGTTGAAGGTAACAAAACAAGTCACAATCCTATTTTCTATTGGCAAATATAGAGATGAAATAATCTGTGACGTTGTTCCCATGAAAAAAGCATGTCGTCTCTTGTTGGGCAGTTTGATCCTCGGATAACACATGACGGGCACTTAAACCGTTATTCTTTTGTACTTCGAGGGGAGCCAATAAATCTCCTTCCATTATACCCAAAACAAATACTGGAAGATCAAATAAAGAGAGAAAAGAAAAGAGAAAGTGAGAAGGAAAAAATTATTCAACAAGAAGAGAGTAAAAATGAGGGTGAGAAAA
>CM061132.1:68315717-68415819 GCA_030789695.1 Scilla litardierei
AGAGACGTGTGCAGTTGCTTGCATTTTGAATCGAATAGTAAATTCATGTCGTTTTTATGTAGAAAACAATTGTGACACACTATCGAAAGCTTAGGAATGAAGATTTCGATCGTTTGAGGCCTAGAATGTCCATCCATCCATTAGAGTGATCTAGGGTTGTCAAAAATCGAAAAATGCTTCAAACCTACTATTTTGGGCAACCATTGGGCAATTCGAAATTAAATTACATGGGAAAATAGGAAACAACATCTTCTCCGCATATAAACAACGTTTACTCCCCATTTGTCCTCATATTCCTCCAAAACTCCCACGAATTCCGTGTTACGCCCAGAAATCAAAGTTGGGTGCCATTCCTTCATCGATTAGAGTGAGCTAGGGCAGCCAGAAACTGAAAAATGCTTCAAACCTTCCATTATGGGCAACTGTTGAGAAATTCCAATTGAAATTTCGTGGGAATAAAGGAAACAATATCCCCTCCGTATAAAGACAATGTCTCCTCTCTCCAGTTGTCCTCATATTCCTCCAAAACTCATAAGAAATCCGTGCGAGTCTCAGAAATCAGAGACATGTGCAATCTCTTGTGTTTTGAATCCAAGAGTAAATTCTTGCAGTTTTTCAGTAGAACACGATGATGACGCACTATTGGAAGCTCAGGAACAAAGATTTAGATCGTTTGAGCCTAGAATGCACTCCTTCATCCATTAGAGTGAGCAAGGGTAGGCAGAAACTGAATATGCTTCAAAACGGCTATTTTGGACAACTGTTGCGTAAAATTCCAATTGAAATTTCGTGGGAATAGAGTAAACAACCTCCTCTCTACATATAAACAATGTCTACTCTTCATTTGACCTCTTATTCCTCCAAAACTCCCATGAATTTTGTGCGTGTCCAAGAAATTAGAGACTGGTGCAATTTATTGTGTTTTTAATTCAAGAGTAAATTCGGGTAGTTTTTCTATATAAAATGATGGTGACGCACTTTCAGAAGCTCAGGAACGAGGATACTGATTGTTTGAGGCCTAGAATGCCCTCCTTCATCCTTAGGGTGAGCTAGGGCAGCCAGAAACCAAAAAATGTTTCAAACCTATTAATTTGGGCAACCGTTGGTCAATTCCAATTGAAATTTCATAGGAACATGAGAACCTACATCCTCTCCGCATAGAAACAACGTTCTCTACATTTGTCCTCATATTCCTCCAAAACTCCCACGAAATCCTCGCGAGTCCCAGAAATCAGAGACAGATGCAATTGCTTGCGTTTTGAATCTAAGAGTAAATTCATGTCATTTTTCTGTAGAAACAATTGTGACACACTATCGGAAGACCAGGAACGAAGATTTCGATCGTTTGAGGCCTAGAATACCCCTCCATCCATTAGAGTGATCTAGGGCGGTCATAAACTGAAAAATGCTTCAAACATGCTATTTTGGACAACCATTGGGCCATTCGAAATTAAATTACATTGGAATAGAGGAAACAACATCCTCTCCGCATACAAACAACGTTCACTCCCCATTTGTCCTCATATTCCTCCAAAACTCCCACGAATTCTGTGCAAGTCCCAGAAATCAAAGACGGTTGCCATTACTTGTGTTTTGAATCCAAGTGTAAATTCTTGTAGTTTTTCGGTAGAAATAATGGTGACGCACTATCGGAAGCTCAGGAAGGAGTATTTTGATCGTTTAAGGCCTATAATGCCCTTCTTCATTGATTAGAGTGAGCTAGGGTAGACAGAAACCGAAAAAATGCTACAAATTTTCTATTTTGGGAAACCGTTGGGAAATTCCTATTGAAATTTCGTTGGAATAAAGGAAACAACCTCTGCTCCATATAGAAGCAACGTTTACTCTCTCCATTTGTACTCATATTCCTCCAAAACTCACAAGAAGTCCGTGTGAGTCCCAGAAATCAGAGACATGTGCAATTTCTTGTGTTTTGAAACCAAGAGTAAATTCTTGCAGTTTTTTGGTAGAAAACAGTGATGACGCATTATAGGAAGCTCGAGAACAAAGATTTCGATCGTTTGAGGGCTAGAATGCACTCCTTCATCTATTAGAGTGAGCTAGGATAGCCAGCAACAGAATAATGCTTCAAACCTGCTATTTTGGGCCACCGTTGGGCAATTTCAATTGAAATTTCATGGGAACTGGGGAACCAAATGATGCGAACCCCGCCAGGAACGACAAGATCTGACAACGAAGAGGAACCCAAGATCGTTCTATAATCAGAATTTGGATGGTGACCTCAACCCGTTGTATGACAAAAGTAAGAACCTCGGTATAGATGACCTCTACCCGTTGCATTTTGCGAACAAGAACCTCGGTTTAAGGAAGATGCCACAAACTGTGGTGGAAATCCGTTTGATAAGTCGATGGTGAATGCCACGGAAAACTCCGATAAGTTCGAATAGTTCTTCAAAGAACCAAAGAGAAATTCTCTCGGAAATTTTACCGAAAAATCAACAGCATTTTCCATTGCTTCGATGCCATTTAATAGGCTCAAAATTACAAGGAAAGTTCCTAAAATTTAGGCTAAAATTATGGCTACAAATCAGCCCATTAATTGGCCGATCACTTGAAAACAAATAGAAAAGGAAAGTAATTATCTCGGCATGCAAGCCTTCCAAAAATAGAAAAGGAAAGTAATTTCTAGGCATGCAAGTCTTCCAAAAGTAGAAAAGGAAAGTAATTTCTACGCATGCGAGCTTTCCAAATAGAGTATTAGGATTCAAACCTTCCAAATAGAGAATTGGGCTTTCAAAACCTTCGCAAAAGATTAATCCTCCACATGCCAATTTACTTGCTGAATTTAGGCTATTCATAGTTGGATTCTTCTAGAATTTGAATCGTGTTGAGCCATCTTTGTTTAACACATGGCTCATGCTCAATGGGCCTCCATGAATTTGTTTGAGCACAGATCTCTTGAATCAGCCGGTTGAGTACATCTTTGAACCTCTTTGCTCGCGAATGCGTAAGTGGTCCAATTGGCACTTGAACAGGATCCATTGAGGTTGTTCTATGATTTGCATCATTCTCCTCCTTTTGAAAAGGATTTGTCCTCAAATCATCACCTACATCAAAGGACTCAAATCAGTAACATTAAATGTAGTGCTTACATTGTACTCACCAGATAGATCTAGCTTGTAAGCACTGTCCTTGATGCGCTCTAGCACTTGGAAAGGACCATCTCCCCTTGGAAGCAATTTTGAGCGTCTTTGTTCTGGAAATCTATCCTTTCTCATACACAAACATACCCAGTCTCCGGGTTCCAAGATCAGCTTGTGACGTCCCTTATTGGCTCGTTTTGCGTATTGCTCTGTTCTTCGTTCAATGCTTTCTCATGAATCTGTTTGACAAAGTCAGTCTTCTTTTTGCCATCTAAATTAACACGCTCAGTCAAAGGTAATGGAGATAAATCCAATGGAGTTATAGGATTAAATCCATATACAATTTCAAATGGTGAAAATTTAGTAGCAGAATGAACAGCTCTATTGTAAGCAAACTCAACATGTGGTAAACAGTCTTTCCATGTTTTAATGTTCTTTTTAATGATTGTCCTTAACAAGGTAGACAAAGTCATATTCACTACTTCGGTTGACCATCAGTTTGTGGGTGACAAGTAGTAGAAAACAACAGCTTAGTACCTAAATTACACCACAAAGTCTTCCAAAAATAGCTCAGGAACTTAGCATCTCGATCTGAAGTTTGTGGGTGACAAGTAGTAGAAAACAACAGCTTAGAACCTAAATTACACCACAAAGTCTTCCAAAAATAGCTCAGGAACTTAGCATCTCGATCTGAAACAATTTTTCTTGGCATGCCATGTAATCTCACAATCTCCCTAAAGAAAAAATCAGCTATATGTGAGGCATCAAATGTTTTGTGACATGGAATAAAGTGTGTCATCTTAGAAAATCTATCCACAATCACAAAAATTGAGTCTCTTCCTCGTTTAGTCCTAGGCAATCCCAACATAAAATCCATTGAAATATCAACAAAGGCTCACTACGAATTGGTAAAGGGGTATACAAACTGTTGGGATGATGAACTCTAGATTTAGCTCGCCTACATGTGACACATCTCCCACAAATTCTCTCAACTTCTCTTTTCATGTGTGGCCAATAGAAGTGTTCTTGCAAAATAGCTAAAGTCTTTCCAACACCAAAATGTCCCATTAGTCCCCTACCATGAGATTCCTGCACTAACAACTCTCTCAATGAACAATTAGGTACATATAGCTTATTCTCTGGAAACAGGAACCCATCATGTCTACAGAACTTACCATAAGGGGTTTTTTCTCACAAGCATGGTATTCCTCACAAAATTCATGGTCATCAGCATATAAATTTTTAATGCACTCAAACCCAAGCAATTTTGCATCAAGTGTAGAAAGTAATGCATACCTGCGAGAAAGTGCATCAGCGGCCACATTCTCCTTACCTTTCTTATACCGGATGACGTATGGAAACGTTTCGATGAACCCCACCCAACGAGCGTACCTTTTGTTCAGCTTGTGTTATCCCTTCAAGTGTTTCAAGGACTCATGATCCGTGTAAATCACGAACTCCTTTGGTCCCATATGTAGTGCTTCCATGTCTCTAAACCTCGAACCAATGCATAGAACTCCTTATCATACGTTGGGTAGTATAAAGCTGCCCCGCTTAGTTTTTAGCTGAAGTAAGCAATTGGTCGTCCTTCTTGCATAAGAGTTGCGCCTATGCCAATTCCTGAAGCATCACAATCAATCTCAAACGTTTTTGAAAGTTAGGTAAAGACAATAAAGGATCGTTGGTCAACTTCTCTTTGATTAGATGAAATGCCTCCTTTTATTGTTGTCCCCATCTAAATCCAATGTTCTTCTTGATCACTTCAGTAAGTGGTGTGGCTAAGCTACTAAAGTCCTTCACTAACCGTCGGTAAAAACTAGCAAGCCCATGAAAACTACGAACATTACCTACACTTGTGGGACTTGTCCAAACTTGTATTGCACGTACCTTCTCTTCATCAACCTGTATACCTTGTGCACTAACAACAAATACAAGCTTATCTGTGCAAAAAGTACACTTCTTCATTTTAGCAAATAACTTTTCTTTTCTAAGAACATTTAAAACATATTTCAAATGTACTACATGATCATCCAAGTATTTGCTATAAATGAGTATATCATCAAAGTAAACAACAACAAATCTGCCAATAAATGCACGAAAACATGATTCATAAGTCTCATAAAAGTGCTAGGAGCATTAGTTAAACCAAAAGGCATAACTAACCATTCATATAAACCATATTTTGCTTTAAAAGCAGTTTTCCATTCATGCCTTCTTTCATTCTAATATGATGATAACCACTTTTTAAATCAATTTTAGAAAACACATAAGGACCATGCAGCTCATTTAACATATCATCTAGGCTAGGAATAGGATGTCGATACTTTACCGTTATGTTGTTGATGGCTCGATAATCAACGCACATTCTCCACGTCCCCATCCTTCTTAGGCACAATTAAAACTGGAACAACGCATGTGCTCATGCTTTCCCTCACGTGCCATTTCTCCAACAACTCACTTACCTGCCGTTGAAGTTCCTTTTTCTCCTCGGGATTGCTCCTATAGGCTGGTTGGTTTGGAATCGCCGCACCGGGAACAAAATCAATCTGATGTTCAATCCCTCGGGTTGGAGGTAACCCATGTGGAATTTCTTCAGGAAAAACATCCCCATATTCCTGCAAAAGAGAAACAACAGAACTAGGCAAAGCAAGGTCAAGTTGGTTAGTATTTTAAAATGCCTCTTTGTACAAAACTACAATCATCGGCTGATTTGAAAACATTGCTCTCTTAACTTCACTTATGTTTGCATAGAAATTCTTTTGTTTTCTCTCTGATTTTCTCTCAATGGCCGAATTTTGATTTTCTTTTTCTCTCTCATTTTTCCCAGCCTCTCTTTGATTTTCACTCTTTTTCTTTTGTTCACTCTCTTTCTTTTGTTCACTCTCTTTCTTTTGTTCACTCCCTTTTTGCTATCTCACTTGATCCTCATAAACTTGCTGTGGTGTCAATGGTACACGAGTGATTGGTCGTTGATTAAGTACAAAGGAGTATTTGTTCGTAAAGCCATCATGCTTCACATGCCTATCAAACTGCTATGGATGCCCTAGCAACAAGTGTCTGCTTGCGTTCTTCATCTTCATATTTACCAATCCGGAATGCAACTAAAACATGCTTGTTCACCCTTACTTCACCACTATCATTTAACCATTGCAACTTGTATGGTCTAGGATGCTTTAATATGGGCAGTCCCAATTTATCCACCATTGTTGTACTTGCAACATTAGTACAAATACCACCATCAATAATCATACTACATACCTTGTCTTTGATGTAGCACCTGGTGTGAAAGATGTTCTCCCGTTGCACTTCTTCAACTCATTTTGCTTGCATGCTTAATGCTGTCCTTGTCACCAATGTCAAAGCATCAGGGACTAGATATTCCTCCTCGAGATCATCCTCTCATGGTGGCATGTCATCATGGTCAGAATCATCATTGTCGGTGACAATTTCACCACTGTCTTATAACACCATGACCTATCTATTTGGGCATTGACTTGCCATAAGTCCCCTGCCTTGGCTTTTAAAACATTTAATGTCACGATTTCTAGAGGTTGAAGGGTCAGATTTACCTTGAGAAGTGTGACGTATATTCTCAGACTTAGGCTCAGGTTTGGGTATTTGTGGCTTGTCCATCTTCTTTGTATAACTCGGTTTCCAAGATGTAGAACCTGAGTTATGGGATGTACTTGATCCACCCCTCCTCTTGAGTTGTTTCTCCACTTTGATGGCCATCTGCACTATGTCTTCCAACTCCACATAATGCTGCATCTCTACCTTATCATGGATTTCCCGATTTAATCCATGTAAGAACTTAGCCATTGTAGCCTCTGTATATTCCTCTACATTAGCCCGGATCATAGCAATCTCCATCTCCTTGTAGTAATATTCTACGCTGCGACTTCCTTGCATAAGACCTTGAAGCTTATTGTATATCTCTCGATAGTAGTTACTAGGAACGAACCACTTTCTCATTACTGCTTTCATCTCCTCCCATGTCTCTATTGGTCGTTCTCTATTTCTTCTCCTGTTTGTAACAAACTGATCCCACCAAGTAATAGCATAATCAGAGAATTCAATCACAGCTAATCTTACCTTCTTCGCTTCAAATAGTTGTGGCAGTCAAATATGAACTCCATCTTCTTCTCGTACTCAAGGTATGCTTTAGGATCAGTTTTACCTTGAAATGAAGGAATCGTCATCTTAATACCACCCAAGTTGTCATCTTCCATATTCCTAGCTTCTCTAAACCACCCTCCACGTCTCCTATGATTAACAACTGAATATCGATCTTCATCTTCATCAAACCCAGTCCTATAGGACTCTTCATCTTCACCCTTTACTACCCTCGGCTGAACTCTTTCCCTTCTATGCAAAATAGGAGCATTTTGTGGTTGCTCACTAAATTTATCCTCCATTTTATCTAGCCGTTCATGAACTTGCTCGAGCTCCAACTTCATCATACACTTCATCTCACTCATTATGGCCTCCACTAGCAATTTTTGATCAGGCAAATCTGTGGTAGCACTATTGCGAGACATGTTTCCTGCAAACCAAAGTTAGAAAAAAAGGACCTCACAATTCTCTCCCTTACGTGTTTACACTCAAGAATGTGAATTTTGGACCTCCAATCACAATTCACCAAGAACTCAAAAAGGAATTTCGGATCTGAAAGGAAGATTACAAGAAACACCGGTGACAAAAATTTTGGAAGTCTGAAATTATCAAAATTTCCACAAAAAAGATTGGTCTTTGGAGGGAGAATTTTCACACACACAATAAGATAGATCTATATGGTGATGTGATTTGTTGTGATGATTATAACCAAAATGAGTGATAACAAAAATTTTTTTTGTTGAAATCGATCTACCTTTTTTGTTTGGTTTTTTTCTTTCTTCTTCTTTTTTTTGGCTTTTTTGAGACTTTTTTTTGGACAATCATCAACTGTATTTTTGATAGTAAAGGAATGATATTTCGACACAAAATACGAACGAAAAATGGATAAAGAAATTCGGCTAAGCAAGGGTATGTAAACCGAATTTAGAGACCAAAGAAAATAAAGGTTTTTATTTAAAAGATAGGCAAACCTGATCTAGACTCAAAGCTCTGATACCAAATGATGCGAACCTCAACCGGAACGACGAACCCGACACCGAAGAGTAACCCAAGATCGTTCTATAATCAGAATTTGAATAGAGACATCGACCCGTTGTACGAGAAAAGCAAGAACCTCGGTATAGATGATCTCAACCCCTTGCTTATTGCGAACAAGAACCTCGGTTTAAGGAAGACGCCACAAATGGTGGTAGAAATCGGTTTGATAAGTCGATGGTAAACGCCAAGGAAAACTCCGATAAGTTCGAATAGTTCTTCAAAGAACCAAAGATAAATTCTCTCAGAAATTTTACTGAAAAAATCAACTGCATTTTCCATTGCTTCGATGCCTTTTAATAGGCTAAAATTACAAGGAAAGTTCCTAAAATTTAGGCTACAAATCAGCCCATTAATTGGCCGATCACTTGCCAACAAATAGAAAAGGAAAGTAATTATCTCGGCATGCAAGCCTTCCAAAAATAGAAAAGGAAAGTAATTTCTAGGCATGCAAGCCTTTCAAAAATAGAAAAGGAAAGTAATTTCTACGCATGCGAGCCTTTCAAATAGAGTATTTGGCATTCAAACCTTCCAAATAGAGTATTGGGCATTCAAAACAGTCCCAAAAGATTAATCCTCCACATGCCAATTTACTTGCTGAATTTAAGCTATGGATTCTTCTAGAACTTGTATCATTTTGAGTCATCTTTGTTGAACACATGGCACACGCTCAATGGGTCTCATGAATTTGTTTGAGCCCAGATCTCTTGAATCAGCCCGTTGAGTACATCTTTGAACCTCTTTGCTCGCGAACGTATAACTGGTCTACCTGCTACTTGAACTGGATCCATTGAAGTCGTTCTAGGATTTGCATCACCAACATCCTCTCCAAAAAGAAACAACGTTTACTCTCCATTTGTCCTCATATTCCTGCAATACTTCCACGAAATTCGTGTGGGTCCCAGAAATCAGAGAATCATGCCATTGCTTGTGTTTTCAATCCAAGACCAAATTCTTGCAGTTTTTCGGTAGAAAACGATGGTGACGTACTATCAAAAGCTCAGAAACAAATATTTCAATCGTTTGAGGCCTACAATGCCGTCCTTCGTCCATTAGAGTGAGCTAGGGCATTTAGAAACCGAAAATGCTTCAAACCGGCTATTTTGGGCCATCATTGGGCAATTCCAATTGAAATTTTGCGGGAATATGGGAAACAATCTCCTCTCCGCATAGAAACAACGTTTATTCTCCATTTGTCCTCATATTCCTCCATAACTCCGACAAAATCTGTGCGAGTGCCACAAATCAGAGACGTGTGAAATTGCTTGTGTTTCGAATCCAAGAGTAAATTCAGGTATTTTGCTATAGAAAACGATGGTGAAGCACTATCGAAAGCACATGAATGAAGATTTTGATCATTTGAGGCCTAGAATGCCATCCTTCATCCATTAGAGTGAGCTAAGGCAGCCAGAAATCGAAAAATGCTTCAAACATGTTATTTTGGGCAACAGTTGGGCAATTCCAATTGAAATTTCGTGGGAATAGGGGAACCTACCTCCTCTTCATATAGAAACAACGTTTACTCTTCATTTGTCCACACATTCCTCCAAAACTCCCATGAAATCCTTGTGTGTCCCAAAAATCAAAGACGGGTGCAATTGCTTTTGTTTTGAATCCAAGAGTAAATTCTTGCAGTTTTTCAGTAGAAAACAATGGTGACACACTATATAGAGCTTCAGGAGATGGTCCACCAAGCCATCAAAGTAGAACAACAACTGAAGAGGAGAAATGCTGCAAGGAAGGGCTTTGGAAGACAAATTCAAATAGAGATACTCCATCTAGTTCGAAGGAGAATACTTCGAAGAAAGTTGAGAAGACAGCTGATATTCTGAAGAAGACGCAAACTAAAGCAAATACTTCTAGAAGTCGTGACATAAGATGCTTCAAATGCCAAGGGAGAGGACACATTTCCAGGAGTGCCCTAACAAGCGAACCATGATCATCAATAACCATGGTGAATGGGAGACTGTAGAAGAAGAACCTGATGAAGAAGATGAGATGCTGCTTGAATCTGATGACGGAGAAATTGTTGCCGAAGGAGAATTTCCTGTGACTAGAAGAGCACTTAGCATTCAAATAAAGGAGGAAGAGAACACCCAAAGAGAGAACTTGTTCCACAAAAGCTACCTAGTCCAAGAGAAAGTATGCAGTGTAATCATAGATGGAGGAAGTTGCAGCAATGTAGCAAGTGCTGAATTAGTGGAGAAGTTGAGTCTTCCAACCTTCAAGCATCGACAACCCTACAAGCTACAATGGCTCAACAAATGTGGAGAGTTGAAGGTAACAAAACAAGTCACGATCCTATTTTCTATTGGCAAATATAGAGATGAAATAATCTGTGACGTTGTTCCCATGAAAAGTATGTGTCGTCTCTTGTTGGGCAGACCATGGCAGTTTGATCGTCGGGTAACACATGATGGGTACTTAAACCGTTACTCTTTTGTACTTTAAGGGGAGCCAATAACTATCCTTTCATTATCCCCAAAACAAATACTGGAAGATCAAATAAAGATAGAAAAGAAAAGAGAAAGTAAGAGGGGAAAACTTATTCAACAAGAAGAGAGTAAAAATGAGGGTGAGAAAAAGATAAGAGAGTTGGGTGAAGAAAAAGAGAGCAAACTGAGAGAAAATTCAAAAAGAAAAGGAGGGAAAAGAGAAAAGGAAGAGAAGAGTTTTCTAGTGGCAAAAAGAAGTGAGATTAAGCAAGCCTTGCTTTCTCAACAAAACCTCCTAGTAGTTGTGTACAAAGAGGCTATGTTGAATACTAACGACTTAACCTCTGCTTTGCCTAGTGTTGTTTTATCTCTTTTGTAGGAATATGAAGATGTCTTTCCTGCTGAAATACCACCAGGTTTGCCACCAATTAGAGGCATAGAGAATCTTATTCTTGGAGCATATTTGCCTAATCGTCCAGCATACCGCACCAATCCTGAAGATACTAAGGAGATTCAAAGGCAAGTTCAAGAGTTGATGAGCAAGGGATACACGTGAGAGAGAGCCTCAGTCCTTGTGCAGTACCGGTATTGCTTGTACCCAAGAAAGATGGTACTTGGAGAATGTGCATTGATTGCAGAGCCATTAACAACATCACGGTAAGATATCATCATCCTATTCCTCGGTAAGATGATATGCTATATGAATTATCTGGTTCAACTAGCTTCTCTAAACTACATTTATCCAAAATTACCAGTGCGCACACCCGGTAAAATTATGACCGTTTTGCGCGCTGGGCAAAACTATCTACATTTACCCAAAATTACCAGCGCCGACACCCGGCATAATTGTGACCGTTTTGTGCATTGGGCAAAAATGTCAAATTTTACCCAAAATTACTCAGTCCGCACAACCAGCAAAATTGTGACGGTTTTGCGCGCTGACCAAAACTGTCATCATTTTCCAAAAATTACCTAGCTCACACAACCGGCAAAATTGTGACAGTTTTGCGCACTGAGCAAAACTGTATACATTTACCCAAAATTACCCAGTTCGTACAACCGGTAAAAATGTGACCGTTTTGCGCGTTGGGCAAAACTGTCTACATTTACCCAAAATTACCCAGCGCGCCCAACCGGCAAAAATTGTGACTGTTTTGCAAGCTACGCAAATAATGTCTACATTTACCCAAATTTCCCAGCGCCCACAACCTGCTAAATTGTGACTATTTTGCGCGTTGGGCACAAATGCCTACATTTACCCAAAGTGACCCAGCGGGCACAACCTGTAAAATTATGACTGTTTTGCACGCTGACCAAATATGTCTACATTCACCCAAAATTAGACAGCGCTCACAACTGGCAAAATTGTAACCATTTTGCGCACTGAGCAAAAATGTCTACATTTAACCAAATTTACTTAGCGCGCATAGCCGAAAAAATTATGACTGTTTTGCGTGCTGGGCAAAACAGTCAACATTTACCCAAAATTACTAGTGCACACACCTGGCAAAATTGTTACCGTTTTGCGCGCTCCGCAAACAGCCTACATTTGTCCAAAATTACCCAACGCGCACAGCCGGCAAAATTGTGACCGTTTTGCGCGCTGCGCAAAACTGTCTACATTTAACCAAAGTGACTCAGCGCGCAGAGACGGCAAAGTGATTGTTTTGCGCACTGAGCAAAATTGTCTATATTTAACCAAAATTACGCAGCGCGCATAGCCGGCAAAATTGTGACCGTTTTGTGTGCTGGGCAAAACTGTCTACATTTACCCAAAATTACCAGCGCGCACACCCGGCAAAATTGTGACCGTTTTGCGCGCTGGGCAAAACTGTCTACATTTTACCCAAATTTACTAGCGCACACATCCGGCAAAATTGTGACCGTTTTGAGCGCTGGGTAAAACTGTCTACATTTACCCAAATTTATTCAGCCCGCACAACCGGCAAAATTGTGACCGCTTTGCGCACTGACCAAAACTGTCTACATTTTCCCAAAGTTACTCAGCGTGCTTAGTCGGCAAAATTGGGACTATTTTGCGCACTGGGCAAAAATATCTACATTTATCCAAAATTATCAGTGCACTCACCCGGTAAAATTGTGACCGTTTTGTGCACTGGGAAAAACTATCTACATTTATCCAAAATTACCAGCGCACACAACCGGCAAAATTGTGACCGTTTTGCGCACTGACAAAAAATATCTACATTTTCCAAAAATTACCCAGATCGCAGAATCGGCAAAATTGTGACAGTTTTGCGCACTGTCTACATTTACCAAAATTACCCAGTGCGTAGAACCGGCAAAAATGTGACAGTTTTACGCGCTGGACAAAACTGTCTACATTTCCCAAAATTACCCCGTTTTTAGAACCGACAAAATTGTGACCGGTTTGCGCACTGACCAAAACTGTCTACATTTTCCCAAAGTTACTCAGCGTGCTTAGTCGGCAAAATTGGGACTATTTTGCGCACTGGGCAAAAATATCTACATTTATCCAAAATTATCAGTGCACTCACCCGGTAAAATTGTGACCGTTTTGTGCACTGGGAAAAACTATCTACATTTATCCAAAATTACAAGCGCACACAACCGGCAAAATTGTGACCGTTTTGCGCACTGACAAAAAATATCTACATTTTCCAAAAAATACCCAGATCGCAGAACCGGCAAAATTGTGACAGTTTTGCGCACTGTCTACATTTACCAAAATTACCCAGCGCGTAGAACCGGCAAAAATGTGACCGTTTTGCGCGCTGGACAAAACTGTCTACATTTCCCAAAATTACTCCGTTTTCAGAACCGACAAAATTATGACTGTTTTGCACGATACACAAATAATGTCTACATTTACCCAAATTTACCCAGCATCACAACCTGCAAAATTGTGAATGTTTTCTGCGCTGAGCACAAATGTCTACATTTACCTAAAACTGAGCAAAATTTTGATCGTTTTGCGCGCTGACCAAATATTTCAACATTTACCCAAAATTACACAGCGCTCACGACCGGCAAAATTGTGACCGTTTTGCGCGCTGACCAAATATGTCTACATTTACCCAAAATTACACAGCGCTCACGACCGGCAAAATTGTGACCGTTTTGCGCGCTGACCAAATATGTCTACATTTACCAAAAATTACACAGCGCTCACAACCGGCAAAATTGTGACCATTTTGCGGGTTGGGTAAAAATGTCTACATTTAACCAAAATTACTCAGCGTGCTTAGCCGGCAAAATTGTGACAGTTTTGCACACTGGACAAAACTATCTATATTTATCCAAAATTACCAGCGTACACACTCGGCAAAATTGTGACCGTTTTGCATGTTGAGCAAAAATGTCAACATTTACCCAAAATTACTCAGCCCGCACAATCGCCAAAAGTGTGACTGTTTTGCACGTTGGGCAAAACTGTCTACATTTATTCAAAATTACTAGAGCCTACATCGGGCAAAATGTGCCCATCGCAAAAATGTAAACATTTACCCAAAATTACTCAGCCCGCACAACCGGCAAAATTGTGACTGTTTTGCGCGCTGAACAGAACTGTCTAAATTTTAGCAAAATTGCTCAGTGCGCACAACCTGTAAAATTGTGACCGTTTTGCATGCTGACCGAAAATGTCTACATTTAGCCAAAATTACTCTACGCTCACAACAGGCAAAATGGTAACCATTTTGCGAGCAGAGCAAAATGTCTACTTTTAACCAAAATTACTCACCGCGCACATCCGGTAAAATTGTAACTGTTTTGCGTGCTGAGCAAAATGTCTACTTTACCCAAAAGTACAAAATATGTCTACATTTATCCAAAATTCCTCAACACGCACAACCAACAAAAATTGTGATTGTTTTGCGTGCTTTGCAAAACGGTCTACATTTACCCAAAATTACTCAGCGTGCACAGCCGGTAAAAATATGAATGTTTTGCGTGCTGGACAAAACTATCTACATTACCCAAAATTACCGCGCACACACACAGCAAAATAGCGACCGTTTTGCGCGCTACGCAAAAATGTCTACCTTCAACCAAACTGACTCAGTGCGCAGAGCCGACAAAATTGTGACCGTTTTGCGTGCTGAGCAAAAATGTCTACATTTAACCAAAATTACGTAGCACGCAAAGCCGGCAAAATTGTGACAGTTTTGAGCGCTGGGCAAAACTGTCTACATTTACCCAAAATTACCAACGCCCACACCCGGCAAAATTGTGACTGTTTTGCACGCTGGGCAAAAATGTCAACATTTACCCAAAATTACGCAGCCCGCACAACCAGCAAAATTGTAACCAGTTTGCGCACTGACCAAAACTGTCTACATTTTTCAAAAATTACCCAGCGTGCACAACCGGCAAAATTGTGACAGTTTTGTGCGCAGAGCAAAACTGTCTACATTTTCCCAAAATTACCCAGCGCACACAACCGGCAAAAATGTGACCGTTTTGCACATTGGGCAATGTCTACATTTCCCAAAATTACCTAGCGCACACAACCGGCAAAGTTGTGACTGTTTTGCGCGCTACGCAAATAATGTCTACATTTACCCAAATTTACCATGCGCCCACAACCCGCAAAATTGTGACTGTTTTGCGCACTGAGCACAAATGTCTACATTTACCCAAAGTGACCCACATCGCACAACCTGCAAAATTTTGACCGTTTTGCACGCTGACCAAATATGTCTACATTTACCCAAAATTACACAGCGCTCACAACCAGCAAAATTGTGATCATTTTGTGCGCTGAGCAAAGATGTCTACATTTAACCAAAATTATTCAGCATGCACAACCAGCAAATTTGTAACCAAAATTACTCTCCATATGTCCTTATATTCCTCCAAAACTCACACGAATTCCCTACGAGTCCCAGAAATTAGGGACATGTGCACTTGCTTGTGTTTTGATTCCAAGAGTAAATTCCGTGCAGTTTTTCCTTAGAAAACATTGGTGACACGCTATCGGAAGCTCGGGAAGGAAGATTTCGATCGTTTGAGGGCTAAAATTCCCTTCTTCATCCATTAGAAAAATTTAAGTATGCCATAAACCGAACAATACTTCAAACCTTCTATTTTGGGCAATCGTTGGGCAATTCCAATTGAGATTACGTTGGAATAGCGTAAACAACCTCCTCTCTACACAGAAACGACATTTACTCTCCTTTTGACCTCATATTCCTCCAATGCTCCCACGAATTCCGTACGAGTCCCCGAAATCAGAGACGGGTGCTATTGCTTGTGTTTTGAATCCAAGAGTAAATTCTTGTAGTTTTTCGGAAGAAAACGATGGTGACGCACTATCAGATGCTCACGAATAAAGAATTCTATAGTTTAAGGCCTAGAATGCCATTCTTCATCCATTATAGAGAGATAGGGCAGCCAGAAACTGAAAAATTCTTCAAACAAGCTATTTTGGGCATTCAATGGACAATTCCAGTTAAAATTACATGGGAATAGAGTAAACAACCTCCTCTCCGGATAGAAATAACGTTTACTCTCCATTTATCCTCAATTCTACCAAAAGTCCCACGAATTCAGTGCGAGTCACAGAAATTAGAGATGGGTGCAATGGCTTGTGTTTAGAATCCAAGAGTAAATTCGTGTAGTTTTCCGTAGAAAATAATGGTGACACACTATCGGAAGCTCGAAGCGAGGTTTTCGATCGTTTGAGGCCTAGAATGCCCTCCTTCATCCATTAGAGAGAGCTAGGGGAGCCACAAACCAAAAAAATGCTTGAAACATTCTATTTTTGAGAATCGTTGGGCAATTCCAATTGAAATTACGTTGGAATAGAGTAAACAACACCCTCGCCGTATAAAAACAACGTTTACTCTCCATATGTCCTCATATTCCTCCAAAACTCCCAAGAAATCTGTGCGAGTCCAAGCAATCAGAGACATGTGCTTGTGTTTTGAATCCAACAGTAAATTCATGTAGTTTTTCGGTAGAAAACATTGGTGACGTACTATCGGATGCTTACGAACGTATATTTCGATCGTTTGAGACCTAGAATGCCCTCCTTCATCTATTAGAGTGAGCTAAGGCAGCCAGAAACTGAAAAATTCTTCAAACATGCTATTATGGGCAACCATTGGGCAATTCTAATTGAAATTTCTTGGGAATAGAGAAAACAAACTCCTCTCCACATTGAAACGATGTTTACTCTCCATTTCTCCCTATATTCCTGCAAAACTCCCACGAATACTGTTTGTGTCCCAGAAATCAGAGACGTGTGCCATTGCTTGTGTTTTCCATCCAAGAGTAAATTCGGTAGTTTTCGGTAGAAAACGGTGGTGACGTACTATCGAATGATTAGGAACGATTTTTTCGATCGTTTGAGGCCTTGAATGCTCTCCTTCATCCATTAGAGTGAGTTAAGGCAGCCAGACACTGAAAAATTCTTCAAACCTGCTAGTATGGGCAACCATTGGGCAATTCCAATAGAAATTTCGTGGGAATAGAGGAAACAACATCCTCTCCATATAGAAACAGCGTTTATTCTCCATTTCTCCTCATATTCCTCCAAACTCCCACGAGTACCGTTCGAGTCGCAGAAATCAGAGACAGGTGCCATTACTTGTGTTTTGCATTCAAGAAGAAATTCTTGTAAGTTTTCGATAGAAAAGGATTGTGATGCACTATCAGAATTTCGGGAATGAAGATTTCGATTTTTTGAGGCCTTGAATGCAATCCTTCATCCATTAGAGTGAGCTATGGCAACCAGAAACCGGAAAATGCTTCAAACATGCTATTATGGGCAATCGTTGGGCAATTCCAGTTGAAATTGTGTGGGAATAGAGTAACCAACCTCCTCTCCGCATAGAAACAACGTTTACTTCCATTTTTCCTCATTGTCTTTCAAAAACTCCCAAGAAATCCGTGCGAGTCCCATAAATCAGAGACAAGTGCAATTGCTTGTGTTTTGAATCCCAGAGTAAATTCGTGTAGTTTTTCGGTAGAAAACAAAGGTGACGTACTATTGGATGCTCAAGAAAGAATATTTCGATCGTTTCAGGCCTATAATGCCCTCCCTCATCCATTAGAGTGAGCTATCAGAAGCAGAAACCGAACAATGCTTCAAACCAGCTTTTTTGGTCAACCATTGGGCACTTCCGATTGAAATTTCATGGGAATAGAGAAAAACAACATCCTCTCCACATAGAAACAAAGGTTACTCTACATATCACCTCATGTTCTTGGAAAACTACCACGAATTTCGTTCGTGTCCCAGAAATCAGAGATATGTGCCATTGTTTGTGTTTTGCTTCAAAGAGTAAATTCTTGTGGTTTTCGGTAGAAAACGATGGTGACGCACTACCAAAATCTCGGAAATGAAGATTTCGATCATTTGAGGCCTAGAAAGCCCTCCTTCATCCATTAGAGAGAGTTAAGGCAGCTAGAAACAAAAAATGCTTCAAACCTGCTATAATGGGCAACCATTGGGCAATTCCAATTGAAATTTCGTGGAAATAGAGGAAAAAGCCTCCTCTCCACATAGAAACAACGTTTACTCTCCATTTCTCCTCATATTCCAGCAAAACTCCCACAAATTCCGTTCAAGTCCCAGAAATCAGAGACGTGTGCGATTGATTGTGTTTTGCATCCAAGAGTAAATTCTTGAAGTTTTTCGGTAGAAAACGATGGTGACGCACTTCCAAAATCTCGGTAATGGAGATTTCAATTGTTTATGGCCTAGAATGCCCACCTTCATCCATTAGAAAGAGCAAAGGCAGCCAGAAACCAAAAAATGTTTCAAACCCGCTATAATGGGCAACCATTGGACAATTCCAATTGAAATTTCGTGAGAATAGAGGAAACAACCTCCTCTCCGCATAGAAACAAAGTTTACTCGCCATTTATCCTCATATTCCGCCAAAACTCTCACGAATTTCGTGCAAGTCCCAGAAATCAGAGACGGGTGCAATGGCTTGTGTTTTTAATCCAAGAGTAAATTCGTGCAGTTCTCTGCAGAAAACGATGGAGACACATTATTGGATGCTCTGAACAAATATTTCGATCGTTTGAGGTCTAGAATGCCCTCTTTCATCCATTGGAGAGAGCTAGGCAGCCACAAACCAAAAAATGCTTCAAACCTTCTATTTTGGAAAAACATTGGGCAATTCCAATTGAAATTACGTGGGAATAGAGTAAACAACCCCCTCGCCGTTTAAAAACAACGTTACTCTCCATGTATCCTTATATTCTTCCAAAAACTCCCAAGAAATCCATGCGAGTCCCAAAAATCAGAGATGTGTGCCATTGCTTGTGTTTTGAATCCAAGAGTAAATTCTTGTAGTTTTTCAGATAAAAAATGATGGTGACGCTCTATCAGAAGCTCATGAACAATGATTTCGAATGTTTGAGCCCTACAATGCCGTCCTTCGTTCATTAGATTGAGCTAGGACAGCCAGAAGCAGAAAAATGATTCAAACCTGCTATTTGGGCAATCGTTAGGCAGTTCCAAACGAAATTTTGTCGGAATAGAGGAAACAACCTCCTCTCCTTATAGAAACAACATTTACTCTCCATATGTCCTCATATTCCTCCAAAACTCACATGAATTCCATGCGAGTCCCAGAATCAGAGACATGTGCAATTGCTTGTGTTTTGAATTCAAGAGTAAATTTCATGTAGTTTTACCGTAGAAAACATTGGTGACAGACTATCGGAAGCCCGGGGAATGAAGATTTCGATCGTTTGAGGCCTAAAATTTCCTTCTTCTTCCATTTGAAAGCGCTACTTAAGCCATAAACCGAAAAATACTTCAAACCTTCTATTTTGGGAAAGTGTTGAGCAATTTCCAATTGAAATTACGTGGGAATAGCGTAAACAACCTCCTCTCTACACAGAAACGACATTTACTCTCCATTTGACCTCATATTCCTCCAAAACTCTCACGAATTCTGTGCGAGTCCTAGAAATCAGAGACGGATGACATTGCTTATGTTTTGAAACCAAGAGTAAATTCTTGTAGTTTTTCCGAAGAAAACAATGGTGACACACTATCAGATGCTCATGAATATAGACTTCTACAGTTTAAGGCCTAAAATGCCCTTCTTCATCTACTAGAGTGAGATAGGGCAGCAAGAAACCGAAAAATGCTTCAAACATGCTATGTTGGCCATTCAATGGACAATTCCAGTAGAAATTACATGGGAATAGTGTAAACAACCTCCTCTCCGCATAGAAATAACGTTTACTCTCCATTTATCCTCATATTCCTCCAAAAGTCCCACAAATTCCGTGCGAGTCCCAGAAATCAGAGACGGGTGCAGTGGCTTGTGTTTTGAATCCAAGAATAAATTCGTGTAGTTTTCCGTAGAAAACGATGGTGACACACTATCGGAAGCTCGGAACGAAGTTTTCGATCGTTTGAGGCCTAGAATGCCATCCTTCATCCATTAGTGAGAGCTAGGGTAGCCACAAACCAAAAAATGCTTGAAACCTTCTATTTTGGACAACCGTTGGGCAATTCGAATTGAAATTACGTGGGAATAGAGTAAACAATCCCATCACCGCCTAAAAACAACGTTTACTCTCCATTTGTCTTCATGTTCCTTCAAAACTCCCATGAAATTCGTGCGAGTCCCAGAAATTAGAGACGAGTTCTTGTGTTTTGAATCCAACAATAAATTCATGTAGTTTTTCGGTAGAAAACGTTGGTGACGTGCTATCGGATGCTTACAAACGTATATTTCGATTGTTTGAGACCAAGAAAGCCCTCCTTCATACATTAGAGTGAGCTAAGGCAGCCGGAAACTGAAAAATGCTTCAAATGCAATTATGGGCAACCATTGGGCAATTCTAATTGAACTTTCTTGGGAATAGAGAAAACAACCTCCTCTCTACATTGAAACGACGTTTACTCTCCATTTCTCCTCTTATTCCTGCAAAACTCCCGCGAATACCGTTTGAGTCCCAGAAATCAGAGACGTGTGCCACTACTTGTGTTTTCCATCCAAGTGTAAATTCGGGTAGTTTTAGGTAGAAAACGATGGTGACGTACTATCGAATGCTTAGAAACGAATATTTCAAACGTTTGAGGCCTAGAATGCTCTCCTTCATCTATTAGAGTGAGCTAATGCAGCGAGACACTGAAAAATTCTTCAAACCTGCTAGTATGGGTAACCATTGGGCAATTCCAATTGAAATTTCGTGGGAATAGAGGAAACAACCTCCTCTCCATATAGAAACATCGTTTACTCTCCATTTCTCCTCATATTCCTCCAAAACTCCCACGAATACCGTTCGAGTCGCAGAAATCAGAGACTGGTGCCATTACTTGTGTTTTGCATTCAAGAAGAAATTCTTGTAAGTTTTCGATAGAAAAGGATGGTGATGCACTATCGGAATTTTGGGAACGAAGATTTCGATTTTTTGAGGCCTTGAATGCACTCCTTCATCCATTAGAGTGAGCTATTATGGGCAATGGGCAACCGTTGGGCAATTCAAACATGCTATTATGGGCAACCGTTGGGCAATTCAAGTTAAAATTGCATGGGAATAGAGTAAACAACCCCCTCTCTGCATAGAAACAACGTTTACTCTCCATTGGTCCTCATAGTCTTCCAAAAACTCCGAAGAAATCCATGTGAGTCCCAAAAATCAGAGACGGGTGCAATTGCTTGTGTTTTAAATCCAAGAGTAAATTCGTTTAGTTTTTAAGTAGAAAACGATGGTGACGTACTATCGGATGCTCAGAAACGAATATTTCGATTATTTGAGGTCTAGAATGCCCTCCTTCTTTCATTTGAATGAGCTAAGGCAGACAGAAACCGAAAAATTCTTCAAACATGCTACTATGGGCAACAGTTGGGCAATTCCTATTGAAATTTCGTGGAAATAGAGATACCAACGAATTCTCCACATAGATACAACGTTTACTCTTCATTTCTCCTCATATTCCTCCAAAACTCCCACAAATGCCGTTCAAGTCCTAGAAATCAGAGACGTGTGCCATTGCTTGTGTTTTGCATCCAAGAGTAAATTCGTGTACTTTTTCAGTAGAAAACGATGGTGACGTACTATCGGATGCTCTGGAACTAATACTTCGATCGTTTGAGGCCTAGAATGCCCTCCTTCATCCATTAGAGTGAGCTAAGGGAGCCAAAAACTGAAAAATGCTTCAAACCTTCTATTATTAGCAACCATTGGGCAATTCCAATTAAAATTTCGTGGGAATAGAGGAAACAACCTTCTCTACACATAGAAACAACGTTTACTCTCTATTTCTCCTCATATTTCTCCAAAACTCCCACGAATACTGTTTGAGTCTCAGAAATCAGAGACGGGTGACATTACTCGTGTTTTGCATCCAATAATAAATTCTTGTAGTTTTTCTGTAGAAAACGAAGGTGACGCACTATCGGATGTTCACGAATGAAGACTTCGATAGATTAAGGCCTAAAATGCCCTTCTTCATCCATTAGAGTGAGCTAGGGCAGGCAGAAACAGGAAAATACTTCAAACCTGTTATTATGGGCAACCATTGGGCAATTGAAATTGCGTGGAAATAGAGGAAAGAACCTCCTCTCCGCATAGAACAACGTTTTCTCTCTATTTATCCTCATATTCCTTTAAAAATCTCACGAATTCTGTGCGAGTCTCGGAAATCAGAGATTGGTGCCATTGCTTATGTTTTGAATTCAAGAGTTTAAATTCTTGCAGTTTTTCTGTAGAAAACGATGGTGATGCTCTATCAGAAGCTCATGAACAAAGATTTTAAATGTTTGAGCTCTACAATGTCGTCCTTCGTCCATTAGAGTGAGGTAGGGCAGCTAGAAGCTGAAAAATGTTACAAACCTGCTATTTCGGGCTACCATAGGGCAGTTCCCATTGAAATTTTGTGGGAATAAAGGAACCAACCTCCTCTCCACATAGAAACAAAGTTTATTCTCCATTTTTCTCATATTACTCCAAAACTCACATGAATTTCATGCGAGTCCCAGAAATCAGAGACATATGCAATTGCTGGTGTTTTGAATCCAAGAGTAAACTTCGTATAGTTTTTCCGTAGGAAATAGTGGTGACGTCCTATCGGAAGCTCAGAAACGAAGATTTCGATCGTTTGAGGCCTAGAATTCGCTCCTTCATCCATTAGAGAGAGCTAGGTCAGCCATAAACTGAAAAATGCTTCCAACCTTCAATTTAGGGCAACCGTTGGGCAATTCTAATTGAAATTACATGGGAAAAGAGTAAACAACCTCGTCTCCAGTTAGAAACAACGTTTACTCTCCATTTGTCCTCATAATCCTCCAAAACTCCCACGAATTCTGTGCGAGTCACAGAAATCAGGGACACGTGCCATTGCTTGTGTATTGAATCCAAGAATGTGACTGTTTTGCAAAACTGTCTCCATTTACGCAAATTTACCCAGCACGCACAACCGATAAAAATGTGACTGTTTTGCGCGCTGGACAAAACTATCTACATTTACCCAAAATTACCTAGCGCGCACAAACGGTAAAATTGTGACCGTTTTGCACGCAAGGCAAATAATGTCTACATTTACCCAAATTTACCCAGCGCCAACAACCCGCAAAATTGTGACTTTTTTCCAGCGCCCACAACCCGCAAAATTGTTACTTTTTTGCACGCTGAGCACAAATGTCTACATTTACCCAAAGTGACCAAGCGCGCATAACCTGCAAAATTGTGACCGCTTTGTGTGTTGACCAAAATATGTCTATATTTACCCAAAATTACACAGTGTTTACAACCGGCAAAATTGTGACCATTTTGCGCGCTGAGCAAAAATGTCTACATTTAATCAAAATTACTCAGCGCGCAGAGTCGGCAAAAAATGTGACTGTTTTGTATGCTGGGCAAAATTGTCTACATTTACCCAAAATTACCAGCGCACACACCCGGCAAAATTGTGACTGTTTTGCGCGCTGCGGAAAACAGCCTACATTTGTCCAAAATTACCCAACGCGCACAACAGGATAAATTGTGATCGGTTTGCGCGCTGAGCAAAATTGTCTACATTTCCCCAAAATTACCCAGCGCGCACAACAAGAAAAATTGTGACAGCTTTGTGCACAGCGCAAAAAATATCTACATTTACCCATAATTGCCTAGCGTGCACAACCTTCAAATTTCTGATTGTTTTGCGCACTGTGCAAAAATGCCTACATTTCCCCAAAATTGCCATGTGTGCACAACCGTAAAAAATTGTGACTGTTTTGTGCGCTGAACAAAAATGTCGACATTTACCCAAAATTATCCAGCGCGCACAGCCGGCAAAATTGTGACCTTTTTACGCTCTGAGCAAAACTGTCTACATTTACCCAAAATAACACAGTGCGCACAACCAGAAAAAATGCGATCGTTTTGCACGCTGGGCAAAACTGTCTACATTTACCCAAAATTAAGCCGCGTGCACAACCCGTAAAATTGTGACTGTTTTCCACGCTACGCAAATAATGTCAACATTTACCCAAAGTGACCCAGCGCGCACAACCTACGAAATTGGGACCGTTTTGCGCACTGACCAATATGTCTACATTTACCCAAAGTGAGTTTGCGCGCACAACCGGCAAAATTGTGACCGTTTTACGTGCTGAGCAAAAATGTCGACATTTTACCAAAATTACTCAGCGCGCACACACGGCAAAATTGTGACAGTTCTGCGCGCTGGGCAAAACTGTCTACATTGACCCAAAATTACCAGCGCAGACACTCGGAAAAATCGTAACCGTTTTGCGAGCTGGACAAAAATGTTAACATTTACCCAAAATTACCAGCGCCCACACCCGGCAAAATTGTGACCATTTTGCGCACTGGGCAAAATGTCAACATTTACCCAAAATTACTCAGCCCGCACAACCTGTAAAATTGTGACCGTTTTGCGTTCTAACCAAAACTGTCTACATTTTCCAAAAATTACCCAGCGCCCACAAACAGCAAAATTGTGACAATTTTGCGTGCTGGAAAAAACTTTCTACATTTACCCAAAATTACCTAATGCGCACAACCGTAAAAAATGTGACCATTTTGCGGGCTGGGCAAAACTGACTATATTTACCAAAAATTAACCAACGCGCACAACCATCAAAAATGTTACTGTTTTGCGCACTACACAAATAATGTCTACATTTACCCAAATTTCCCTAGCGCCCGCAACCCGCAAAATTGTGACTATTTTGTGCTCTGAGTACAAATATCTGCATTTACCCAAAGTGACCCAGCGCGCACATCCTGTAAAATTATCACTATTTCGGGCGCTGGCCAAATATGTCTACATTTAACCAAATTACACAGCACTCACAACCGACAAAATAGTGACCATTTTGCGAGCTGAGCAAAAATTTCTACATTTAACCAAAATTACTCAGCGCGCATAGCCGACAAAATTGTCACTGTTTGGCGCGCTGGGTAAAACTGTCCACATTTACCCAAAATTACTAGTGCACACACCCGGCATAATTGTTATTGTTTTGCGCGCTGCTCAAAACAACCTACCAAAATTACCCAACGCGCACAACCGACAAAATTGTGAGTGTCTTGCGCGCTGAGCAAAACTGTCTTCATTTTCCAAAAATTATCCAATGCGAACAACTGGCAAAATTAAGACAGTTTTACACTCTTAGCAAAACTGTCTACATTTACCCAAAATTACCCAGTGCGCACAACCGACAACAATGTGACCGTTTTCAGTGCTAGGCAAAACTGTCTATATTAAACCAAAATTACCCAGCGCGCACAACCCGCAAAATTGTGACTGTTTTGCGCGCTACGCAAATAATGTCTACATTTACCCAAAGTGACCCAGCGCGCACAACCTGCAAAATTGAGACAGTTTTGCGCGCTGGGCAAAACTGTCTACATTTACCCAAAATTACCAGCGCATACACCCGGCAAAATTGTATACGTTTTGCGCGCTGGACAAAAATATCAACATTTACCCAAAATTACCAGTGCGCACACCCGGTAAAATTGTGACCGTTTTGCGCGCTGGGCAAAACTGTCTACATATACCCAAATTTACCAGTGCACACACGCGGTAAAATTGTTATTGTTTTACGCGCTGCAGAAAACAGCCTACATTTGCCCAACATTACCCAACGCGCACAACCGGCAAAATTGTGACGGTTTTACGCGCTGAGCAAAACTGTCTTCATTTTCCAAAAATTACCCAATGCAGACAATCGGCAAAATTGTGACAGTTTTCCGCTCTGAGCAAAACTGTCTACATTTACCAAAATTACCCAGTGTGCACAACCGGCATAAATGTGACCGTTTTGCGCGCTAGGCAAAACTGTCTATGTTAACCCAAAATTACCCAGCGCGCACAACCCGCAAAATTGTGACTGTTTTGCGCGCTACGCAAATAATGTCTACATTTACCCAAAGTGACCCAGCGCACACAACCTTCAAAATTGTGACCATTTTGCGCGCTGGGCAAAACTATCTACATTTACCCAAAATTACCAACGCCCACACCTGGAAAAATTGTAACCGTTTTGCGCACTGGACAAAAATGTCTACATTTACCCAAAATTACCAGCGCACACACTCGACATAATTGTGACCGTTTTGGGCGCTGGGCAAAAATGTCAATATTTACACAAAATTACGCATCCCGCACAACCGGCAAAATTGTGACCGTTTTGCGTACAGACCAAAACTGTCTACATTTTCCCAAAATTACCCAGCACCCACAACCGACAAAATTGTGACAGTTTTGTGCGCAGAGCAAAACTGTTTACATTTACCCAAAATTACCCAGCTTGCACAACCGGCAAAAATATGACCGTTTTGCGCGCTGGGCAAAACTGTCTACATTTCTCAAAATTACCCAGCGCGCACAACCGACAAAATTGTGACTGTTTTGCGCGCTACGCAAATAATGTCTACATTTACCCAAATTTACCCCGTGCCAGCAACCCGCAAAGTTATGACTGTTTTGCGCGCTGAGCACAAATGTCTACATTTGCCAAAAGTGACCCAGCGTGCCCAACCTGCAAAATTGTGACCGTTTTACGCGCTAACTAAATATGTCTACATGTACCCAAAATTACTAAGTGCTCACAACCGGCAAAATTGTGATCGTATTGCGCGCTGGGCAAAAATGTCTACATTTAACCAAAATTACTCAGCGCGCATAGCCGGCAAAATTGTGACGGTTTTGTGCCCTAGGCAAAACTGTACTCATTTACCCAAAATTACCAGCACGCACACCCGGCAAAATTTTGGCCGTTTTGTGCCCTGGGCAAAAATGTCAACATTTTTACCCAAAATTACTTAGCCTGCACAACCGGCAAAATTGTGACCGTTTTGCGCACTGACCAAAACTGTATGCATTTTGCAAAAATTACCCAGCACGCACAACTTGCAAATTGTGCCAGTTTTGCGCGCTGAGAAAAACTCTCCATTTAACCAAAATTTCCCAGCGTGCACAACCAGCAAAAATTTAACTGTTTTGCACGCTGGACAAAACTCTCTACATTTACCCAAAATAACCCAGTGCGCACAAACGGCAAAATTGTGACTGTTTTTCGTGCTATACATTTAATGTCTACATTTACCCAAATTTGCCCAGCGCCCACAACCTGCAAAATTGTGACTATTTTACGCGTAGAGCACAAATGTCTAAATTTAACCAAAGTGACCCAGCGGGCACATCCTGTAAAATTATGTCTGTTTTGCACGCTGACCAAATATGTCTACATTTATCCAAAATTACACAGCGTTCACAACCGGCAAAATTGTGACCATTTTGAGCGCTGAACAAAAATGTCTACATTTAGCCAAAATTACTCAGCTCGCATAGCCGGCAAAAGTGTGACTGTTTTGCGCGCTGGGCAAAATTGTCTACATTTACCCAAAATTACCCGCGCACACACCCGGCAAAATTGTGACGGTTTTGCACGCATCGCAAAACAGCCTAAATTTGTCGAAAATTGCCCAACGCGCACAACCGGCAAAATTGTGATCGTTTTACGCACTGAGCAAAACTGTCTACATTTCTCCAAAATTACCCAGCGCGCACAACCGGAAAAATTGTGACAGTTTTGTGCGCTGCGCAAAAAATATCAACATTTACACAAAATTACATATCGCGCAGAACCTTCAAAATTTGTGAGCGTTTTGCACGCAGTGCAAAAATGTTTACATTTCCCCAAAATTGCCATGTGTGCACAACCGTAAAAAATTGTGACCGTTTTACGCAATGGACAAAAATGTCAACATTTATCCAAAATTATCTAGCGCGCACAACAGGTTAAATTGTGACCGTTTTGCGCCCGGAGCAAAGCAGTATATATTTGCGCAAATATACGCAGGGCGCATAGCCGACAAAATCGAGACCGTTTTGCGCACCGAGCAAAACTGCCTACATTTGCCCAAAATTACCCAACGCGCATAACCGACAAAATTGTGACCGTTTTGCGCGCTGAGCAAAAATGACTACATTTTCCAAAAATTACCCAACGCGCACAACCGGCAAAATTATGATAGTTTTACGCTTTGAGCAAAATTGTCTACATTTCCCAAAATTACACAGTGCGCAGAACCGGTGAAGATGTGATCATTTTACTCGCTGGGCAAAACTGTTTACATTTACCCAAAATTACCCCGTGTGCACAACCCGTAAAATTGTGACTGTTTTGCGCGCTACGCAAATAACGTCTACATTTACGCAAAGTGACCCAGCGCGCACAACCTGCAAAATTGTGACCATTTTGCGCGCTGACCAAATATGTTTACATTAAACCCAAAGTGACTCTGCGCGCACAACCGGTAAAATTGTGACCGTTTTACGCGCTGAGCAAAAATGTCTACATTTATCCAAAATAAACAATTAGGCACACATAGCTTATTCTATTGAAACAGGAACCCATTATGTCTAAAGAACTTACCATAAGGGGTTTTCTCACAAGCAAGACATTCCTTACAAAATTCATGGTCATCAGCAGATAAATTTTTATTGCACTCAAACCCAAGCAATTTTGCATCAAGTGTAGAAAGTAATGCATACCTTCAAGAAAGTGCAACAGCGACCATATTCTCCTTACCTTTCTTATACCGGATGACGTATGGAAACGTTTCAATGAACCCCACCCAACGAGCGTGCCTTTTGTTCAGCTTGTGTTGTCCCTTCAAGTGTTTCAAGGACTCATGATCCGTGTGAATCACGAACTCCTTTGATGATAGGTAGTGCTGCCATGTCTCTAAAGCTCGAACCAATGCATACACCTCCTTATCATATGTTGGATAGTTTAAAGCTGCCCAGCTTAGTTTTTCCCTGAAGTAAGCAATTGGTCGTCCTTCTTGCATAAGAACTGTGCCTAAGCCAATTCCTGAAGCATCACATTCAATCTCAAACGTTTTTGAAAAGTTAGTTAAAGACAATAAAGGAGCGTTGGTCAACTTCTCTTTGAAATGCCTCCTCTTGTGCTTGTCCCCATTTAAATCCAACGTTCTTCTTGATCACTTCAGTAAGTGGTGCGGCTAGATATTCCTCATCAATATCTTCCTTCACATTAGCCCGGATCATAGCAATCTCCATCTCCTTGTAGTAATCTTCTACGCTGCGACTTCCTTGCATAAGACCTTGAAGCTTATTGTATATCTCTCGATAGTATTAATTAGGAACGAACTGCTTTCTCATTACTGCTTTCATCTCCTCTCATGTCTCTATTGGTCGTTCTCTATTTCTTCTCCTGTTTGTAATAAACTGATCCCACCAAGTAATAGCATAGTCAGAAAATTCAATCACAGCTTATCTTACCTTCTTTGCTTCAGAATAGTTGTGGCAATCAAATATGAACTCCATCTTCTTCTTCCACTCAAGGTATGCTTCAGGATTAGTTTTACCTTGGAATGAAGGAATCTTCATCTTAATACCACCCAAGTTGTTATCTTCCTTATTTCTAGCTTTTCTAAACTGCCCTCCACGTCTTCTATGGTTAACAACTGAATATCGATATTCATCTTCATCAAAACCAGTCCCATAAGACTCTTCATCATCACCATTCACTATCCTCGGTTGAACTCTTTCCCTTCTATGCATGTTAGGAGCATTTTGTGGCTGCTCACTAAGTTTATCCTCCATCTTATCAAGCCGTTCATGAACCTGCTCGAGCTTCAACTTCATCACACGCTTCATCTCACTCATTATGGCATCCACTAGCAATTTCTGATCAGGCAAATCTGTGGTAGCACTATTATGAGACATGTTTCCTGCAAAACAAAGTTAGAAAAAAGGACCTCACAATTCTCTCCTTTATGTGTTTACACTCAAGAATGTGAATAACTCTACGCTCGGGTTTTCACTCAAAATTTGTGGCCTCTAACTTCTCTCACTCTGTAATTTCTCTTTCAGTTCTTTTGGAACTAAAACAAACAAAATACAGAATTTCCAATAACAATTCACCAAGAACTCATAAAGGAATTTCAGATCTGAAAGGAAGATTGCAAGGAACACGGGTGACAAAAGTTTTGGAAGTATGAAGTTATCAAAATTTCCACACACAAAAGATTGGTCAATGGAGGGAGAATTTTCACACACACACACAAGATAGATCTTTAGGGTGATGTGATTTGTTGTGCTAATTATAACCAAAATGAATGATAACAAATTTTTTTCTGTTGAGTCTGATGTACCCTTTTTTGTTTGGGTTTTTTCTTTCTTTTTTTTCCTTCTTTTCTTCTTCTTCTTTTTTTTAAAACTTATTTTTTTTGGATAATCAGCAACTGTATTTTTGATTGTAAAGGAATGCTATTTCGAAACAAAATACGAACGAAAAAATGGATAAAGAAACTCGGCTAAACAAGGGTATGTAAACCGAATATAGAGACTAAAAGAATGCGGAATAAGGAAAAGAAAGTTTTTTTGATTTAAAAGATATGCAAACCTGATCTAGACTCAAAGATTTAATACCAAATGATGCGAACCCCGCCAGGAACGACGAGACCTCAATAACGAAGAGGAACCCAAGATCGTTCTATAATCAGAATTTGGATGGAGACTTGGACCCCTTGTACGACAAACGCAAGAACCTTGGTATAGAAGAACTCGACCCGTTGCTTATTGCGAACAAGAACCTCGGTTTAAGGAATACGCCGCAAACAGTGGTGGAAACCCGTTTGATAAGTCGATGGTGAACGTCACGAAAAACTCCGATAAGTTCGAATAGTTCTTCAAAGAACCAAATAGAAATTCTCTAAGAAATTTTACCAAAAAATCAATTCCCTTTTTCCATTGGTTAGATGCCTTTTAATAGGCTCAAAATTACAAGGAAAGTTTCTAAAATTATGGCTACGAATCAGCCCATTAATTGGCTGATCATTTGCAAACAAATAGAAAAGGAAAGTAATTATATCGGCATGCAAGCCTTCCAAAAAATAGAAAAGGAAAGTAATTATATCGGCATGCAAGCCTTCCAAAAAATAGAAAAGGAAAGTAATTATATCGGCATGCAAGCCTTCCAAAAAATAGAAAAGGAAAGTAATTATATCGGCATGCAAGCCTTCCAAAAATAGAAAAGGAAAGTAATTATATCGGCATGCAAGCCTTCCAAAAATAGAAAAGGAAAGTAACTTATACGCATGCGAACCTTCCAAATAGAGTAGTTGGCATGCAAGCCTTCCAAATAGAGTATTGGGCATTCAAACCTTTCAAAAATATTAATCCTCCATATGCCAATTTACTATCTGAATTTAAGCTATCCATATTTGAATTCTTCTAGAACTTGAATCATATTGAGCCATCTCTGTTGAACACATGGCTCATGCTCAATAGGTCTCCATGAATTTTCTTGAGCCCAGATCTCTTGAATCAGCCCGTTGAGTACATCTTTGAATCTCTTTACTCGCGAACGCGTAACTGGTTCAATTGGCACTTGAACTGGGTCCTTCGAAGTTGTTCTATGATTTGAATCACATAGGCGGCAAAAGTGTGACTGTTTTTGCGCTCTGGGCAACACAGTCTACATTCACCCACAATTACCAGTGCACACACTCGGCAAAATTGTGACCATTTTGCGTGCTGAGCAAAAAAGCCTACATTTGCCCAAAATTACCCAACGCGCACAACCGGCAAAATTGTGACCATTTTGCCCGCTGAGCAAAACTGTCTACATTAACCCAAAATTACCCAACGCGCACAACCGAAAAAATTGTGAAAGTTTTGTGCGCTGCGCAAAAAATGTATACATTTACCCAAAAATACCTAGCGTGCACAACCTTCAAAATTTTGAGCATTTTGAGCGCTGTGCAAAAAATGTCTACATTTACCCAAAATTACAGTGTGTACACAACCGTAAAAAATTGTGACCGTTTTACTTACTCGTCAAAAATGTCGACATTTACCCAAAATTATCCAGCGCGCACAGCCAGCAAAATTGTGATCCAGCGTGCACAACCTGCAAAATTATGACCTTTTTGCGCGCGGACCAAATATGTCTACATTTACCCAAAGTAACTCTGCATGCACAATCGGCAAAATTTTGATCGTTTTGCGCGCTGAGCAAAAATGTCTACAGTTAAACAAAATTACTCAGCACACATAGACGGCAAAATTGTGACCGTTTTGCACGATGTGCAAAAATGTCTACACTTACCCAAAATTACCAGTGCGCACAACCGTCAAAATTGTGACCGTTTTATGCTCTGGGCAAAAATGTCACCATTTACCCAAAATTACTCAGCTCGCACAACCGACAAAATTGTGACTGTTTTGCGCACTGACCAAAACTGTCTACATTTTCCAAAAATTACCCAGCGCCCACAACCGGCTAAATTGTGACAGATTTGGGTGCTGATCAAAACAGTTAACATTTACCCAAAAGTACCCAGCGACCACAACCGGCAAAATTGTGACAGTTTTGCGTGCTGAGCAAAACTGTCTACATTTACCCAAAATTATACAGTGCGCACAACCGGCAAAAATGTGACCATTTTCCGCACTAGGCAAAACTTTCTGCATTTATCCAAAATTCCCAGTGCGCACAACTGGCAAAATTATGACCGTTTTGCACGCTACGCAAATAATGTCTACATATACCCAAATTTACCCAGCGCCCACAACCCGCAAAATTGTGACTATTTTGCGCGCTAAGCACAAATGTCTGCATTTACCCAAAGTGACCCAGCGTGCACAGAGCACAAATGCCTGCATTTATCCAAATTGATCCAGCGGGTACAACCTGTAAAATTATGTCTGCTTTGCGCGCTGACCAAATATGTCTACATTTAACAAAAATTACACAGCGCTCACAACCGGCAAAATTGTGACCATTTTGCGCGCTGGGCAAAACTGTCAACATTTACCCAAAATTGCCCCGCGTGCACAAACCGTAAAATTGTGACTGTCTCGCGCTACGCAAATAATGTCTACATTTACCCAAAGTGACCCAACGTGCACAAACGGCAAAATTGTGACCGTTTTGCGCCCTGACCAAATATATCTACATTTACCCAAAGTAACTCTGCATGCACAACCGGTAAAAATGTGACCGTTTTGCGCGCTGGGCAAAACTGTCAACATTTACCCAAAATTACCAGCGCACACAGTCGACAAAATTGTAACCGTTTTGCGCGCTGGGCAAAACTGTCTACATTTATGCAAAATTACCTGCGTGCACACCCGGCAAAATTGTGACCGTTTTGCGCGCAGTGCAAAACTGTCGACATTTACCCAAAATTACCAGCGTGCACATCCGGTAAAATTGTGACCGTTTTGAGCGCTGGGCAAAAATGTCAAGGTTTAACCAAAATTACCCAGCGCCCACAACCGGCAAAAAATGTTTCAGTTTTGCGCGCTGCGCAAAAATGTCTACGTTTAACTAAAATTACCCAGCGCGCACAACCGGTAAAATGTGACCATTTTGCACGCTGGGCAAAACTGTCAACATTTACCCAAAATTACCAGCGCCCACACCGGGCAAAATTGTGACCGTTTTGCGTGCCTGGCAAAACAGCCAATATTTGCCAAAAATTACCCAACGCGCCCAAGCGGCAAAATTGTAACCATTTTGCGCTCAGAGCAAAACTGTATACATTTTCCGAAAATTACCAAACGCCGACATCCGGCAAAATTGTGATAGTTTTATGCTCCGAGCAAAACTGTCTACATTTACCCAAAATTACCAAGTGCGCACAACCGGCAAAAATGTGATCGTTTTGCGTGCTAGACAAAACTGTATACATTTACCCAAAATTACCCAGCGTGCACAACCCGCAAAATTGTGGCTTTTTTGCGCGCTACACAAATAATGTCTTCATTTATCTAAAGGGACCCAGCGCACACAACCTGCATAATTGTGACCGTTTTGCTCACTGAGCAAAAATATCTACATTTAACCAAAGTGATGCAGCGCGCAGAGCCGGTAAAATTGTGATTGTTTTACACGCTGAGCAAAAATGTCTACATTTAACCAAAATTACTCAGCGCCCAGAGCCGGCAATATTGTGGACGTTTTGCGCGCTGGGCAAAACTGTCTACATTTGCCCAAAATTACCAGCATGCACACCCGTCAAAATTGTGACCGTTTTGCGCTCTGGGTAAAACTGTCTACATTTACCCAAAATTACCAGCGTTCACACACGGCAAAATTGTGACCGTTTTGTGCATTGGGCAAAAATGTCAAATTTTACCCAAAATTACTCAGCCCACACAACCAGCAAAATCGTGACCGTTTTGCGCACTGACCAAAACTGTCTACATTTACCCAAAATTACCCAGTTCGTACAACCGGCAAAAATGTGACCTTTTTGGGCGTTGGGCCAAACTGTATACATTAACACAAAATTTCCCAGCGCGCCCAACCGGCAAAATTGTGACCGTTTTGCGCGCTATGCAAATAATGTCTACATTTACCCAAATTTACCCAGCGTCCACAACCTGCAAAATTCTGACTATTTGGCGCGTTGACCACAAATGTCTAAATTTACCCAAAGTGTCCCAGCGGGCACAACCTGTAAAATTATGACTGTTTTGCGCGCTGACCAAATATGTCTACATTTACCCAAAATTAGACAGCGCTCACAACCGGCAAATTTCTGACCATTTTGCGCGCTGAGCAAAAATGTCTACATTTAACCAATTTTACTCAGCGCGCAAAGCGGACAAAATTGTGACTGTTTTGCATGCTGGGCAAAACGATCAACATTTACCCAAAATTACCAGTGCAGACACCCGGCAAAATTGTTAGCGCTTTGCGCGCAGAGCAAAACATCCCACATTTTTCCAAAATTACCCAACGCACACAACCGGCAAAATTGTGAGCAAAACAGACTACATTTGTCCAAAATTACCCAGCGTGCACAAACTGCAAAATTGTGACAGTTTTGCGCCCTGAACAAAAATGTCTAAATTTAACCAAAATTACTCAGCGCGCAGTGCCATCAAAATAGCAACCGTTTTGAGCGCTAGGCAAAACTTTCTACATTTACCCAAAATTACCAGCGTGCAAACCCGACAAAATTGTCACCGTTTTGCGCGCAGGGCAAAACTGTCTACATTTACCCAAAATTACCAGCGTGCACACCCGTCAAAATTGTGACCGTTTTCCGCGCAGGGCAAAACTGTCTACATTTACCCAAAATTACCAGCGTGCACACCCGGCAAAATTGTGACCGTTTTGCGCGCCGGGCAAAACTTTCGACATTTACCCAAATTTAATAAGTCCGCACAACCGGCAAAATTGTGACCGTTTTGCGCACTGACCATAACTGTCTACATTTTCGAAAAATTACCCAGCGCGCAGAACCGGTAAAATTTTGACAGTTTTTCACGATGTGTAAAACCGTCTACATTTAACCAAAATTACCCAGTGCGTACAACCGGCAAAATTGTGACCGTTTTGCGAGCTGGGCAAAACTGTCTACAATTACCCAAAATTACCCAGCGCGCACAACCGGCAAAATTGTAACCGTTTTGCGTGCTACGCAAATAATGTCTACATTTACCCAAATTTCCCCACGCCCACAACCCGCAAAATTGTGACGCTTTTGCGCTCTGAGTACAAAGTCTGCATTTACCCTAAGTGACCCAGCGCGCACAACCTGTAAAATTATCACTGTTTTGCGCGCTAACTAAATATGTCTACATTTAACCAAAAATTACGCAGCGCTCACAACTGACAAAATTGTGACCATTTTGCGCGCTGAGCAAAAATGTCTACATTTAACCAAAATTACTCAGCGCCCATAGCCGGCAAAATTGTGACTGTTTTGCACGCTGGGCAAAACTGTCAACATTTACCCAAAATTACAAGCGCACACACCCGGCAAAATTGTGACCGTTTTGCGCGTAGGGCAAAACAGCCAATATTTGCCTAAAATTACCCAACGCGCACAAGCGGCAAAATTGCGACCGTTTTACGCGCTGAGCAAAACTGTATACATTTTCCGAAAATTACCAAACGCGGACAACCGACAAAATTCTGACAGTTTTAAGCTCTGAGCAAAACTGTCTACATTTACCTAAAATTATCCAGCGTGCACCGCCGGCAAAAATGTGATCGTTTTGCAGGCTAGGCAAAATTGTCTACATTTACCGAAAATTACCCAGCGTGCACAACCCGCAAAATTGTGAATTTTTTGCGCGCTACACAAATAATGTGTCCATTTACCCAAAGTGACTCAGCGCGCACAACCTATAAAATTGTGGCCGTTTTGCGCGCAGAACAATAATATCTACATTTAACCAAAGTGACCGACAAAATTGTGACCATTTTACACGCTGAGCAAAAATGTCTACATTTAACCAAAATTAGTCAGCGCCCAGAGCCGGCAAAATTGTGGCCTTTTTGTGTGGCCGTTTTGCGCGCTGGGCAAAACTGTCTACATTTGCCCAAAATTACCAGCGTGCACACCCGGCAAAATTGTGACCGTTTTACGCATTGGGTAAAACTGTCTACATTTTCCCAAAATTACCAGCTGTAAAATTATGACTGGTTTGCACGCTAACCAAATGTGTCTACATTTACACAAAATTAGACAGCGCGAAAAACCGGTAAAATTCTGACAATTTTGCGCGCTGAGCAAAACTGTCTATATTTAACCAAATTTCCTCAGCGTGCATGGCCGACAAAATTGTGACTGTTTTGTGTGCTGGGCAAAACCGTCAACATTTACCCAAAATTACCAGTGCACACACCGGGCAAAATTGTTAGCGTTTTGCGTGCTGAGCAAAACAGCTTACATTTGTCCAAAATTACCCAACGCGCACAACCGGCTAAATTGTGAGCAAAACAGCCTACATTTGTCCAAAATTACCCATCGCAAAATTGTGACCGTTTTGCGCTCTGGGCAAAACTGTCTACATTTACCCAAAATTACCAGCGTTCACACACGGAAAAATTGTGACCGTTTTGTGCAGTGGGCAAAAATGTCAAATTTTACCCAAAATTACTCAGCCCACACAACCAGCAAAATCGTGACCGTTTTGCGCACTGACCAAAACTGTCTACATTTACCCAAAATTACCCAGTTCGTACAACCGGCAAAAATGTGACCTTTTTGGGCGTTGGGCCAAACTGTATACATTAACACAAAATTTCCCAGCGCGCCCAACCGGTAAAATTGTGACCGTTTTGCGCGATATGCAAATAATGTCTACATTTACCCAAATTTACCCAGCGTCCACAACCTGCAAAATTCTGACTATTTGGCGCGTTGAGCACAAATGTCTAAATTTACCCAAAGTGTCCCAACGGGCACTACCTGTAAAATTATGACTGTTTTGCACGCTGACCAAATATGTCTACATTTACCCAAAATTAGATAGCGCTCACAACCGGCAAATTTCTGACCATTTTGCGCGCTGAGCAAAAATGTCTACATTTAACCAATTTTACTCAGCGCGCATAGCCGACAAAATTGTGACTGTTTTGCATGCTGGGCAAAACGATCAACATTTACCCAAAATTACCAGTGCAGACACCCGGCAAAATTGTTAGCGCTTTGCGCGCAGAGCAAAACATCCCACATTTTTCCAAAATTACCCAACGCACACAACCGGCAAAATTGTGAGCAAAACAGACTACATTTGTCCAAAATTACCCATCGTGCACAACCCGCAAAATTGTGACAGTTTTGCGCCCTGAACAAAAATGTCTATATTTAACCAAAATTACTCAGCGCGCAGTGCCATCAAAATAGCAACCGTTTTGAGCGCTAGGCAAAACTTTCTACAGTTACCCAAAATTACCAGCGTGCAAACCCGACAAAATTGTCACCGTTTTGCGCGCAGCGCAAAACTGTCTACATTTACCCAAAATTACTAGCGTGCACACCCGACAAAATTGTGACCGTTTTCCGCGCTGGGCAAAACTGTCTACATTTACCCAAAATTACCAGCGTGCACACTCGGCAAAATTGTGACCGTTTTGCGCGCAGGGCAAAACTGTCGACATTTACCCAAATTTAATCAGTCCGCACAACCGGCAAAATTGTGACCGTTTTGCGCACTGACCATAACTGTCTACATTTTCGAAAAATTACCCAGCGCGCAGAACCGGTAAAATTTTGACAGTTTTTCACGATGTGTAAAACCGTCTACATTTAACCAAAATTACCCAGTGCGTACAACCGGCAAAATTGTGACCGTTTTGCGAGTTGGGCAAAACTGTCTACAATTACCCAAAATTACCCAGCGCGCACAACCGACAAAATTGTCACCGTTTTGGGAGCTGGGCAAAACTGTCTACATTTAACCAAAATTACCGAGTGCGTACAACCGGCAAAATTGTGACCGTTTAGCGAGCTGGGCAAAACTGTCTACAATTACCCAAAATTACCCAGCGCGCACAACCGGCAAAATTGTAACAGTTTTGCGTGCTACGCAAATAATGTCTACATTTACCCAAATTTCCCCAGCGCCCACAACCCGCAAAATTGTGACTATTTTGCGCTCTGAGTATAATTTCTGCATTTACCCTAAGTGACCCAGCGTGCACAACTTGTAAAATTATCACTGTTTTCCGCGCTGACAAAATATCTCTACATTTAACCAAAAATTACGCAGCGCTCACAACTGACAAAATTGTGACCATTTTACGCGCTGAGCAAAAATGTCTACATTTAACCAAAATTACTCAGCGCGCATAGCCGGCAAAATTGTGACTGTTTTGCACGCTGGGCAAAACTGTCAACATTTACCCAAAATTACAAGCGCACACACCCGGCAAAAATTGTGACCGTTTTGCGCGTAGGGCAAAACAGCCAATATTTGCCTAAAATTACCCAACGCGCACAAGCGGCAAAATTGCGACCGTTTTACGCGCTGAGCAAAACTGTATACATTTTCCGAAAATTACCAAACGCGGACAACCGACAAAATTCTGACAGTTTTAAGCTCTGAGCAAAACTGTCTACATTTACCCAAAATTATCCAGCGTGCACCGCCGGCAAAAATGTGATCGTTTTGCATGCTAGGCAGAATTGTCTACATTTACCGAAAATTACCCAGCGTGCACAACCCGCAAAATTGTGAATTTTTTGCGCGCTACACAAATAATGTGTCCATTTACCCAAAGTGACTCAGCGCGCACAACCTATAAAATTGTGGCCGTTTTGCGCGCAGAACAATAATATCTACATTTAACCAAAGTGACCGACATAATTGTGACCATTTTACACGCTGAGCAAAAATGTCTACATTTAACCAAAATTAGTCAGCGCCCAGAGCCGGCAAAATTGTGGCCGTTTTGTATGGCCGTTTTGCGCGCTGTGCAAAACTGTCTACATTTACACAAAATTAGACAGCGCGAAAAACCGGCAAAATTCTGAAAATTTTGCGCGCTGAGCAAAACTGTCTATATTTAACCAAATTTACTCAGCGTGCAGAGCCGACAAAATTGTGACTGTTTTGTGTGCTGGGCAAAACTGTCAACATTTACCCAAAATTACCAGTGCACACACCCGGCAAAATTGTTAGCGTTTTGCGCGCTGAGCAAAACAGCTTACATTTGTCCAAAATTACCCAACGCGCACAACCGGCAAAATTGTGAGCAAAACAGCCTACATTTGTCCAAAATTACCCATCGCGCACAACATGCAAAATTGTGACTGTTTTGTACGCTGCGCAAAAATTTCTATATTTCACCAAAATTACTCAGCGCGGAGTGCCGGCAAAATTGCAACCGTTTTGCGGGCTATGCAAAACTGTCTACATTTACCCAAAATTACCATCGTGCACACCCGGAAAAATTGTGACCGTATTGCGCGCTGACCAAATATGTCTATATTTACCCAAAATTACACAGCTCTTACAACCAGCAAAATTGTGACTGTTTTGCGCGTTGGGCAAAAAATGTATATATTAACCAAAATTACATAGCGCGCATAGCCGGCAAAAATGTGACAGTTTTGCGCCATGTGCAAAACCGTATACATTTACCCAAAATTACCCAGTTCGTACAACCGGCAAAAATGTGACCGTTTTGGGCGTTGGGCAAAACTGTCCACATTTACCCAAAATTACCCAGCGCATCCAACCGGCCAAATTGTGACCGTTTTACGCGCGATGTAAATAATGTCTGCATTTACCCAAATTTACCCAGCGCCCATAACCTGCAAAATTGTGACTATTTTGCGCGTTGAGCACAAATGTCCACATTTAACCAAAGTGACCCAGTGGGCACAACCTGTAAAATTATGACTGTTTTGCACGCTGACCAAATATGTCTACATTTACCCAAAATTAGACAGCGCTCACAACCGGCAAAATTCTGACCATTTTATGCGCTGTGCAAAAACGTCTACATTTAACCAAATTTACTCAGCGCGCATAGCCGACCAAATTGTGACTGTTTTACGTGCTGGGCAAAACGGTCAACATTTACCAAAAATTACCAGTGCACACACCCGGCAAAATTGTTAGCCTTTTGCGTGCTGAGCAACACAGCCTACATTTGTCGAAAATTACCCAACGCGCACAACCTGCAAAATTGTGACCGTATTGCGCGCTTAGTAAAACATCCAGCATTTGTCCAAAATTACCCAGGACGCAAAACCTGCAAAATTGTGTCAGTTATGCGCGCTGAGCAAAAATGTCTATATTTAACCAAAATTACTCAGCGCGCAGTGCCAACAAAATTGGCGCCCTGACCATAACTGTCTACATTTTCCAAAAATTACCCATCGCACAACCGGTAAAATTTTGACAGTTTTGCACGCTGTGTACAACCTCTACATTTAACAAAAATTACCCAGTGCGCCCAATCGGCAAAATTGTAGCCGTTTTGCAAGCTGGGCAAACCTGTCTACAATTACACAAAATTACCCAGCGCGCACAACCGGTAAAATTGTGACCCTTTTGCGCGCTACGTAAATAATGTCTACATTTACCCAAATTTCCGCAGCTCCCACAACCCGCAAAATTGTGACTATTTTGTGCTCTGAGTACAAATGTCTGCATTTACCCTAAGTCACCCAGCGCGCACAACCTGTAAAATTATCACTGTTTTAAGCGCTAACCTAATATGTTTACATTTAACCAAATTTACACAACGCTCACAACCGGAAAAATTGTGACCATTTTGCGCACTGAGCAAAAATGATGACATTTAACCAAAATTACTCAGCGCGCATAGCCGACAAAATTGTGTCTGTTTTGAACGCTGGGTAAAACTGTCAACATTTACCCAAAATTACTAGTGCCCACACCCGGAAAAATCGTTATTGCTTTACGCGTTGCGCAAAACAGCCTACATTTACCAAAAATTAACCAACGCGCACAACCGGTAAAACTGTGACTGTTTTGTACGCTGAGCAAAACTGTCTTCATTTTCCAAAAATTATCCAACGCGAACAACCGGCAAAATTGTGACAGTTTTACGCTCTGAGCAAAACTGTCTACATTTACCCAAAATTACCTAGGGCACACAACCGGCAAAAATGTGTCTGTTTTGCGCGCTAGGCAAAACTGTCAAGATTAACTAAAAATTACCCAGCGCGCACAACCTGCAAAATTGTGACGGTTTTGCGCGCTACGCAAATAATGTCTACAATTACCCAAAGTGAACCAGCGCACACAACCTGCAAAATTGTGACGGTTTTGCGCGGTACGCAAATAATGTCTACAATTACCCAAAGTGACCCAGCGCGCACAACCTGTAAAATTGTGACCGTTTTGCGCGCTAGCCAAAACTGTCTACATTTGCCCAAAAATTATCCAATTCGAAGAACCGGCAAAATTGTGACAGTTTTACGCTCTGAGCAAAACTGTCAACATTTACCCAAAATTACCCGGGGCGCACAACCGGCAAAAATGTGACTGTTTTGCGCGCTAGGCAAAACTGTCTATATTAACCCAAAATTACCCGGCGCGCACAACCCGTAAAATTGTGACGGTTTTGCGCGCTACGCAAATAATGTCTATATATACCCAAAGTGACCACGCGCGCACAACCTGCAAAATTGTGACCGTTTTGCGTGCTCGGCAAAACTGTCTACATTTGCCCAAAAATTATCCAATTCGAAGAACCGGCAAAATTGTGACAGTTTTACGCTCTGAGCAAAACTGTCTACTTTTACCCAAAATTACCCGGGGCGCACAACCGGCAAAATTGTGACTGTTTTGCGCGCTAGGCAAAACTGTCTATATTAACCCAAAATTACCCGGCCCGCACAACCCGTAAAATTGTGACCGTTTTACGCGTTGGGCAAAAAATGTCTACATTAACCAAAATTACCTAGCGCGCATAGCCGGTAAAATTGTGACAATTTTGCGCCCTGTGTAAAACGTTATACATTTACCCAAAATTTCCCAGTTCGTACAACCGACAAAGATGTGACCGTTTTGGTCGTTGGGCAAAACTGTCCACATTTACCCAAAAGTACCCAGCGCGCCCAACCGGCCAAATTGTGACCGTTTTGCGCGCTATGCAAATAATGTCTACATTTACCCAAATTTACCCAGCGCCCATAACCTGCAAAGTTGTGACTGGTTTGGTCGTTGAGCACAAATGTCTACATTTACCCAAAGTGACCCAAATTTATTCAGCCCGCACAACCGGTAAAATTGTGACCTTTTTGCGCACTTCGCAAATAATGTCAACATTTACCAAAAGTAACCCAGCGCACACAACCTGCAAAATTGTGACCGTTTTGCGCACTAGGCAAAACTGACTATATTTTCCAAAAATTACCAGCACACACCCGGCAAAATTGTCACCGTTTTGCGCGCTGAAACAAAAGTGTCTTCATTTACCAAAAATTACCAGCGCGCACACCCAGTAAAATTTGACCGTTTTGCGCGCTGGGCACAACTGTCTACATTTACCCAAAATTACCAGTGCACACACCCGGCAAAATTGTTATTGTTTTGCGCGCTGCGCAAAACAGCCTACATTTGCCCAAAATTACCCAACGCGCACAACCGGCAAAATTGTGATCGTTTTACGCACTGAGCAAAACTGTCCTCATTTTCCAAAAATTATCCAATTCGAAGAACCGGCAAAATTGTGACAGTTTTACGCTCTGAGCAAAACTGTCAACATTTACCCAAAATTACCCGGGACGCACAACCGGCAAAATTGTGACAGTTTTACGCTCTGAGCAAAACTGTCTACATTTACCCAAAATTTCCCGGGGCACACAACCGGCAAAAATGTGACCGTTTTGCGCGCTAGGCAAAAATGTCTATATTAACCCAAAATTACGCGGCGCGCACAACCCGCAAAATTGTCTACATTAACCAAAATTACCTAGCGCGCACAGAAGGCAAAATTGTGACAGTTTTGCGCCCTGTGCAAAACCGTATACATTTACCCAAAATTACCCAGTTCGTACAACCTGCGAAGATGTGACCGTTTTGGGCGTTGGGCAAAAATGTCCACATTTACCCAAAAGTACCCAGCGCGCCCAACCGGCCAAATTGTGACCGTTTTGCGCGCTATGCAAATAATGTCTACATTTACCCAAATTTACCAAGCGCCCATAACCTGCAAAATTGTGACTGTTTTGGGCGTTGAGCACAAATGTCTACATTTACCCAAAGTGACCCAGCGGCCACAACCTGTAAAATTATGACTATTTAGCACGCTGACCAAATATGTGTACATTTACCCAAAATTAGACAGCGCTCACAAGCGGCAAAATTCTGACCATTTTGCGCACTGAGCAAAAATGTCTACATTTAACCAAATTTACTTAGCGCGCATAGCCGACAAAATTGTGACTGTTTTGCGTGCTGGGCAAAACGGTCAACATTTACCCAAAATTACTAGTGCAAACACCCGGCAAAATTGTTAGTGTTTTCTGCACTGAGCAAAACAGCCTACATTTGCCGAAAATTACCCAACGTGCACAACCGTCAAAATTGTGACCGTTTTGCGCGTGGAGCAAAACAACCAACATTTGTCCAAAATTACCCAGGACGCACAACCTGCAAAATTGTGACCGTTTTGCGCGCAGGGCAAAAATGTCTATATTTAACAAAAATTACTCAGGGCGCAGTGATGGCAAAATTGTAACCGTTTGCGCGATGGGCAAAACTGTCTACATTTAACCAAAATTACCATCGTGCACACCCGGCAAAATTGTGACCTTTTTGCGCACAGGGCAAAACTGTCTACATTTACCCAAATTTACCATCGTGCACACCTGGTAAAATTGTGACCGCTTTGCGTAGAGCAAAACTGTCGACATTTACACAAAATTACCAGCGCAAAAATCCGGTAAAATTGTGACCGTTTTGAGCGCTGGGCAAAAATGTCAACATTTACCCAAATTTACTCAGCTCGCCCAACCGGCAAAATTGTGACCGTTTTGCGCCCTACGCAAATAATGTCTACATTTACCAAAAGTGACCCAGCGCGCACAACCTGCAAAATTGTGACCGTTTTGCGCCCGAGGCAAAACTTACTACATTTTCCCAAAATTACCAGCACACACCCGGCAAAATTGTAACCGTTTTGCTCGCTGAACAAAAATGTCTTAATTTACCCAAAATTACCAGCGTACACACCCGGAAAAATTGTGACAGTTTTTGCGCGCTGGGCACAACTGTCTACATTTACCCAAAATTACCAGTGCACACACCCGGCAAAATTGTTATTGTTTTGCGCGCTGGGCAAAACAGCCTACATTTGCCCAAAATTACCCAACGCGCACAACCGGTAAAATTGTGATGGTTTTGCGCGCTGAGCAAACCTGTCATCATTTTCCAAAAATTATCCAATTCGAATAGCCGGCAAAATTGTGACTGTTTGCGCGCTGTGTAAACCTGTCAACATTTACCCAAAACTACTAGTGCACACACCCAGCAAAATCGTTATTGCTTTTTGCGATGAGCAAAACAGCCTACATTTGCCCAAAATTACCCAACGCGCACAACCGGTAAAATTGTGACAGTTTTGCATGCTGAGCAAAACTGTCTTCATTTCCCCAAAATTACCTAAGGCACACAACCGGCAAAAATGTCTCTGTTTTGCGAGCTAGGCAAAAATGTCTATATTTCCCCAAAATTACCAGCACACACCCGGCAAAATTGTAACAGTTTGGCGCGCTGGACAAAAATGTCTTCATTTACCCAAAATTACCGGCGCGCACACCCGGTAAAATTGTGACCGTTTTGCGCGCTGGGCAAAACTGTCTGCATTTACCCAAAATTATCAGTGCACACGCCAGGCAAAATTGTTATTATTTTGCGCGCTGTGCAAAACAGTCTACATTTGCCCAAAATTACCCAGCGCGCACACCCGGCAAAGTTGTGACTGTTTTGCGCGCTGAGCAAAACTGTCCTCATTTTCCAAAAAATTATCCAATTCGAATAACCGGCAAAACTGTGTCAGTTTTACGCTCTGAGCAAAACTGTCTAAATTTACCCAAAATTACCCGGGGCGCACAACCGGAAAAAATGTGACCGTTTTCCGGGCTAGGGAAAACTGTCTATATTAACCCAAAATTACCCAGCGCGCACAACCCTCAAAATAGTGACCGTTTTGCGCGCTGACCAAATATGTGTATATTTACCCAAAATTACATAGCGCTCACAATCGGTAAAATTGTGACCGTTTTGCGCGTTGGGCAAAAAATGTCTACATTAACCAAAATTACCTAGCGCGCATAGCCGACAAAATTTTGACTGTTTTGCGTGCTGGGCAAAACGGTCAACATTTACCCAAAATTACTAGTGCAAACACCCGGCAAAATTGTTAGTGTTTTCCGCACTGCGCAAAACAGCCTACATTTGTCGAAAATTACCCAACGCGCACAACAGTCTAAATTGTGACCGTTTTGCGCGCGGAGCAAAACAACCAACATTTGTCCAAAATTACCCAGGACGCACAACCTGCAAAATTGTGACCGTTTTGCGCGCAGGGCAAAAATGTCTATATTTAACAAAAATTACTCAGGGCGCATTGATGGCAAAATTGTAACCGTTTGCGCGATGGGCAAAACTGTCTACATTTAACCAAAATTACCATTGTGCACACCCGGCAAAATTGTGACCTTTTTGCGCGCAGGGCAAAACTGTCTACATTTACCCAAATTTACCATCGTGCACACCCGGTAAAATTGTGACCGCTTTGCGCAGAGCAAAACTGTCGACATTTACACAAAATTACCAGCGCAAAAATCCGGTAAAATTGTGACCGTTTTGAGCGCTGGGCAAAAATGTCAACATTTACCCAAATTTACTCAGCTCGCCCAACCGGCAAAATTGTGACCGTTTTGCGCCCTACGCAAATAATGTCTACATTTACCAAAAGTGACCCAGCGCGCACAACCTGCAAAATTGTGACCGTTTTGCGCCCGAGGCAAAACTTACTACATTTTCCCAAAATTACCAGCACACACCCGGCAAAATTGTAACCGTTTTGCTCGCTGAACAAAAATGTCTTAATTTACCCAAAATTACCAGCGTACACACCCGGAAAAATTGTGACAGTTTTTGCGCGCTGGGCACAACTGTCTACATTTACCCAAAATTACCAGTGCACACACCCGACAAAATTGTTATTGTTTTGCGCGCTGGGCAAAACAGCCTACATTTGCCCAAAATTACCCAACGCGCACAACCGGCAAAATTGTGATGGTTTTGCGCGCTGCGGAAACCTGTCATCATTTTCCAAAAATTATCCAATTCGAATAACCGGCAAAATTGGGACTGTTTTACGCTTTGAGCAAAACTCTCTACATGTACCCAAAATTACCCGGGGCGCACAACCGGCAAAAATGTGACCGTTTTGCACGCTAGGCAAAACTGTCTATATTAACCCAAAATTACCCAGCGCGCACAACCCGCAAAATTGTGACCGTTTTGCGCGCTGACCAAATATGTCTATATTTACCCAAAATTACACAGCACTCACAACCGGCAAAATTGTGACCGTTTTGCGCGTTGGGCAAAAAATGTCTACATTAACCAAAATTACCTAGCGCGCATAGCTGGCAAAATTGTGACAGTTTTGCTCCCTGTGCAAAACCGTATACATTTACCCAAAATTACCCAGTTCGTACAACCGGCAAAAATATGATCGTTGTGGGCGTTGGGCAAAACTATACACATTTACCCAAAATTACTCAGCGCGCATAGCCGACCAAATTGTAACTGTTTTGGGCACAACCGGCAAAATGTTGACCGTTTTGCGCACTGAGCAAAACAGCCAACATTTGTCCAAAACTACCCAGGACGCACAACCCGCAAAATTGTGACAGTTTTGCGCGCTGTGCAAAAATGTCTATATTTCACCAAAATTACTCAGTGCGCAGTGCCGGCAAAATTGTAACCGTTTTGCGCGCTGGGCAAAACTGTGTACATTTAACCAAAATTACTAGCGTGCACACCCGGCAAAATTGTGACCGTTTTGCGCGCAGGGCAAAACTGTCGACATTTACCCAAAATTACCCGCGCACACATCCGGTAAAATTGTGACCGTTTTGAGCGCTGGTCAAAAATGTCAACATTTACCCAAATTTATTCAGCCCGCACAACAGGCAAATTTGTGACCGTTTTGCGCACTGACCTTAACTGTCTACATTTTCCAAATATTACCCAGCGCGCACAACCGGTAAAATTTTGCGAGCTGGGCAAAACTGTCTACAATTACACAAAATTACCCAGCGCGAACAACCGGTAAAATTGTGACCGTTTTGCGCGCTACGTAATTAATGTCTACATTTACCCAAATTTTCTCAGCGCCCACATCCCTCAAAATTGTGACTATTTTGCACTCTGAGTACAAATGTCTGCATTTACCCTAAGTGACGCAGCGCGCACATCATTCAAAATTCTGACTGTTTTGCGCGATGACCAAATATGTCTATATTTAACCTATTTTACACAGCGCTCCCAACCGGCAAAATTGTGACCATTTTGCGCACAATTACCAGCACGCATCCGGCAAAACTGTCAACATTTACCCAAAATTACTAGTGCACACATCCGGCAAAATCGTTATTGCTTTGCCCGCAGAGCAAAACAGCCTACATTTGCCCAAAATTAGCCAACGCGCACAACCGATAATATTGTGACCGTTTTGCGCGCTGAGCAAAACTGTCTTCATTTTCCAAAAATTATCCAATGCGAACAACCGACAAAATTGTGACAGTTTTAAGCTCTAAGCAAAACTGTCTACCTTTACCCAAAATTACCTAGTGCCCACAACCGGCATAAATGTGTCTGTTTTGCGCTCTAGGCAAAACTGTCAATATTATCCCAAAATTACCAAGCGCGGACAACCTGCGAAATTGTGACGGTTTTGCGTGCTACGCAAATAATGTCTACATTTACCCTAAGTGACCCAGCACGCACAGCCTGCAAAATTGTGACGGTTTGGCACGCTAGGCAAAACTGTCTACATTTCCCCAAAATTTCCAGCACACAGCCGGCAAAATTGTAACCGTTTTGCGCGCTGGACAAAAATGTATTCATTTACCCAAAATTACCAGCACGCACAACCGGCAAAATTGTGACCGTTTTGCGCGCTGGGCAAAACTGTCGACATTTACCCAAAATTACCAGCGCAAACATCCGGTAAAATTGTGACTGGTTTGAGCGCTGGGCAAAAATGTCAACATTTACCCAAATTTATTCAACCCGCACAACCAGCAAAATTGTGACAGTTTTGCGCACTGACCATAACTGTCTACATTTTCCTAACATTACCCAACGCGCACAACCGGTAAAATTTTGACAGTTTTGTATACTGTGTAAAACCGTCTACATTTAACAAAAATTATCCAGTGCGCCCAAGCGGTAAAATTGTGACTGTTTTGCGAGCTGGGCAAAACTGTCTACAATTACACAAAATTACCCAGCGCGCACAACCGGCAAAATTGTGACCGTTTTACGCGCTACATAAATAATGTCTACATTTACCCAAATTTCATCAGCGCCCACAACCCGCAAAATTTGACTATTTTGCGCTCTGAGTACAAATGTCTGCATTTACCCTAAGTGACCAAGCGCGAACAACCTGCAAAATTATCACTGTTTTGCGCGCTGACCAAATATGTCTACATTTAACCAAATTTACACAGCGCTCACAACCGGAAAAATTGTGACCATTTTGCGCACTGAGCAAAAATGACGACATTTAACCAAAATTACTCAGCGCGGATAGCCGGTAAAATTGTGACTGTTTGCGCGCTGTGTAAAACTGTCAACATTTACCCAAAACTACTAGTGCACACACCCAGCAAAATCGTTATTGCTTTTTGCGATGAGCAAAACAGCCTACATTTGCCCAAAATTACCCAACGCGCACAACCGGTAAAATTGCAACCTTTTTGTACGCTGAGCAAAACTGTCTTCATTTCCCCAAAATTACCCAGCGTTTTGCATGCTAGGCAGAATTGTCTACATTTACCGAAAATTACCCAGAGTGCACAACCCGCAAAATTGTGAATTTTTTGCGCGCTACACAAATAATGTGTCCATTTACCCAAAGTGACTCAGCGCGCACAACCTATAAAATTGTGGCCGTTTTGTGCGCAGAACAATAATATCTACATTTAACCAAAGTGACCGACAAAATTGTGACCATTTTACACACTGAGCAAAAATGTCTACATTTAACCAAAATTAGTCAGCGCCCAGAGCTGGCAAAATTGTGGCCTTTTTGTGTGGCCGTTTTGCGCGCAGGGCAAAACTGTCTACATTTGCCCAAAATTACCAGCGTGCACACACCGGCAAAATTGTGACCGTTTTGCGCATTGGGTAAAACTGTCTACATTTTCCCAAAATTACCAGCTGTAAAATTATGACTGGTTTGCACGCTAACCAAATGTGTCTACATTTACACAAAATTAGACAGCGCGAAAAACCGGTAAAATTCTGACAATTTTGCGCGCTGAGCAAAACTGTCTATATTTAACCAAATTTACTCAGCGTGCAGAGCCGACAAAATTGTGACTGTTTTGTGTGCTGGGCAAAACTGTCAACATTTACCCAAAATTACCAGTGCACACACTGGGCAAAATTGTTAGCGTTTTGCGCGCTGAGCAAAACAGCTTACATTTGTCCAAAATTACCCAACGCGCACAACCAGCAAAATTGTGAGCAAAACAGCCTACATTTGTCCAAAATTACCCATCGCGCACAACATGCAAAATGGTGACTGTTTTGTACGCCGCGCAAAAATTTCTATATTTAACCAAAATTACTCAGCGCGCAGTGCCGGCAAAATTGCAACCGTTTTGCGGGCTATGCAAAACTGTCTACATTTACCCAAAATTACCATCGTGCACACCCGGCAAAATTGTGACCGTATTGCGCGCTGACCAAATATGTCTATATTTACCCAAAATTACACAGCGCTCACAACCAGCAAAATTGTGACCGTTTTGCGCGTTGGGCAAAAAATGTACATATTAACCAAAATTACATAGCGCGCATAGCCGGCAAAATTGTGACAGTTTTGCGCCATATGCAAAAACGTATACATTTACCCAAAATTACCCAGTTCGTACAACCGGCAAAAATGTGACCGTTTTGGGCATTGGGCAAAACTGTCCACATTTACCCAAAATTACCCAGCGCATCCAACCGGCCAAATTGTAACCGTTTTACGCGCAATGTAAATAATGTCTGCATTTACCCAAATTTACACAGCGCCCAGAACCTGCAAAATTGTGACTATTTTGCGCGTTGAGCACAAATGTCCACATTTAACCAAAGTGACCCAGCGGGCACAACCTGTAAAATTATGACTGTTTTGCACGCTGACCAAATATGTCTACATTTACCCAAAATTAGACAGCACTCACAACCGAAAAAATTCTGACCATTTTACGCGCTGTGCAAAAATGTCTACATTTAACCAAATTTACTCAGCGCGCATAGCCGACCAAATTGTGACTGTTTTGCGTGCTTGGCAAAACGGTCAACATTTACCAAAAATTACCAGTGCACACACCCGGCAAAATTGTTAGCCTTTTGCGCGCTGAGCAACACAGCCTACCTTTGTCGAAAATTACCCAACGCGCACAACCGGCAAAATTGTGACCGTATTGCGCGCTGAATAAAACAGCGAGCATTTGTCCAAAATTACCCAGGACGCAAAACCTGCAAAAATTGTGACCGTATTGCGCGCTGGGTAAAACAGCCAGCATTTGTCCAAAATTACCAAGGACGCAAACCTGCAAATTGTGACCGTATTGTGCGCTGGGTAAAACAGCCAGCATTTGTCCAAAATTACCCAGGACGCAAAACCTGCAAAATTGTGACAGTTATGCGCGCTGAGCAAAAATGTCTATATTTAACCAAAATTACTCAGCCGCGCAGTGCCGACAAAATTGTAACTGTTTTGCGCGTTGGGCAAAACTGTCTACATTTACCCAAAATTACCTGCGTGCAAACCCGGCAAAATTGTGACCGTTTTGCGCGCGCAGTGCAAAACTGTCGACATTTACCCAAAATTACCAGCGTGCACATCCCGGTAAAATTGTGACCGTTTTGAGCTCTGGGCAAAAATGTCAACGTTTAACCAAAATTACCCAGCGCCCACAACCGGCAATAAATGTTTCAGTTTTGCGCGCTGCACAAAAATGTCTACGTTTAACCAAAATTACCCAGCGCGCACAACCGGTAAAATGTGACCATTTTGCACGCTGGGCAAAACTGTCAACATTTACCCAAATTACCAGCGCCCACACCAGGCCAAAATTGTGACCGTTTTGCGTGCCTGGCAAAACAGCCAATATTTACCAAAAATTACCCAACGCGCCCAAGCGGCAAAATTGTAACCGTTTTGCGCTCAGAGCAAAACTGTATACATTTTCCGAAAATTACCAAACGCCGACATCCGGCAAAATTGTGATAGTTTTTATGCTCCGAGCAAAACTGTCTACATTTACCCAAAATTACCAAGTGCGCACAACCGGCAAAAATGTGATCGTTTTGCGTGCTAGACAAAACTGTCTACATTTACCCAAAATTACCCAGCGTGCACAACCCGCAAATTGTGGCATTTTTGCGCGCTACACAATAATGTCTTCATTTATCTAAAGTGACCCAGCGCACACAACCTGCATAATTGTGACCGTTTTGCGCGCTGAGCAAAAATATCTACATTTAACCAAAGTGATGCAGCGCGCAGAGCCGGTAAAATTGTGATTGTTTTACACGCTGAGCAAAAATGTCTACATTTAACCAAAATTACTCAGCGCCCAGAGCCGGCAATATTGTGGTCGTTTGCGCGCTGGGCAAAAATGTCTACATTTGCCCAAAATTACCAGCATGCACACCCGTCAAAATTGTGACCGTTTTGCGCTCTTGGCAAAACTGTCTACATTTCCCCAAATTACCAGCGTCCACACACGGCAAAATTGTGACCGTTTTGTGCAATTGGGCAAAAATGTCAAATTTTATCCAAAATTACTCAGCCCACACAACCAGCAAAATCATGACCGTTTTGCGCACTGACCAAAACTGTCTACATTTACCCAAAATTACCCAGTTCGTACAACCGGCAAAAATGTGACCTTTTTGGGCGTTGGGCCAAACTGTATACATTAACACAAAATTTCCAGCGCGCCCAACCGGCAAAATTGTGACCGTTTTGCGCGCTATGCAAATAATGTCTACATTTACCCAAATTTACCCAGCGTCCACAACCTGCAAAATTGTGACTATTTGGCGCGTTGAGCACAAATGTCTAAATTTACCCAAAGTGTCCCAACGGGCACAACCTGTAAAATTATGACTGTTTTGCACGCTGACCAAATATGTCTACATTTACCCAAAATTAGACAGCGCTCACAACCGGCAAATTTCTGACCATTTTGCGCGCTGAGCAAAATTTCTACATTTAACCAATTTTACTCAGCGCGCATATCTGACAAAATTGTGACTGTTTTGCATGCTGGGCAAAACGATCAACATTTACCCAAAATTACCAGTGCAGACACCCGGTAAAATTGTTAGCGCTTTGCGCGCAGAGCAAAACATCCCACATTTTTCCAAAAATTACCCAACGCACACAACCGGCAAAATTGTGAGCAAAACAGACTACATTTGTCCAAAATTACCCAGCGTGCACAACCTGCAAAATTGTGACAGTTTTGCTCCCTGAACAAAAATGTCTATATTTAACCAAAATTACTCAGCGGCGCAGTGCCATCAAAATAGCAACCGTTTTGAGCGCTAGGCAAAACTTTCTATATTTACCCCAAAATTACCAGCGTGCAAACCCGACAAAATTGTCACCGTTTTGCGCGCAGGGCAAAACTGTCTACATTTACCCAAAATTACCACCGTGCACACCCGGCAAAATTGTGACCGTTTTCCGCGGAGGGCAAAACTGTCTACATTTACCCAAAATTACCAGCGTGCACACCCGGCAATATTGTGACCGTTTTGCGCGCAGGGCAAAACTGTCAACATTTACCCAAATTTAATCGGTCCGCACAACCGGAAAAATTGTGACCGTTTGCGCCCTGACCATAACTGTCTACATTTTCGAAAAATTACCCAGCGCGCAGAACCGGTAAAATTTTGACAGTTTTTCATGATGTGTAAAACCGTCTACATTTAACCAAAATTACCCAGTGCGGACAACCGGCAAAATTGTGACCGTTTTGCGAGCTGGGCAAAACTGTCTACAATTACCCAAAATTACCCAGCGTGCACAACCGGCAAAATTGTCACCGTTTTGCGAGCTGGGCAAAACTGTGTACAATTACCCAAAATTACCCAGCGCGCACAACCGGCAAAATTGTGACCGTTTTCCGAGCTGGGCAAAACTGTCTACAATTACCCAAAATTACCCTGCGCGCACAACCGGCAAAATTGTAACCGTTTTGCGTGCTACGCAAATAATGTCTACATTTACCCAAATTTCCCCAGCGCCCACAACCCGCAAAATTGTGACTATTTTGCCGCTCTGAGTACAATGCTCTGCATTTACCCTAAGTGACCCAGCGCGCACAACCTGTAAAATTATCACTGTTTTGCGCGCTGACTAAATATGTCTACATTTAACCAAAAATTACGCAGCGCTCACAACTGACAAAATTGTGACCATTTTGCGCGCTGAGCAAAAATGTCTACATTTAACAAAAATTACTCAGCGCGCATAGCCGGCAAAATTGTGACTGTTTTGCACGCTGGGCAAAACTGTCAACATTTACCCCAAAATTACAGGCGCACACACCCGGCAAAATTGTGACTGTTTTGCGCGTCGGGCAAAACCGCCAATATTTGCCAAAAATTACCCAACGCGCACAAGCAGCAAAATTGCGACCGTTTTACGCGCTGTGCAAAACTGTATACATTTTCCGAAATTACCAAACGCGGACAACCGACAAAATTCTGACAGTTTTAAGCTCTGAGCAAAACTGTCTACATTTACCCAAAATTATCCAGCGTGCACCGCCGGCAAAAATGTGATCGTTTTGCATGCTAGCAAAATTGTCTACATTTACCGAAAATTACCCAGCGTGCACAACCCGCAAAATTGTGAATTTTTTGCGCGCTACACAAATAATGTGTCCATTTACCCAAAGTGACACAGCGCGCACAACCTATAAAATTGCGGCCGTTTTGCGCGCAGAACAATAATATCTACATTTAACCAAAGTGACCGACAAAATTGTGACCATTTTACACGCTGAGCAAAATGTCTACATTTAACCAAAATTAGTCAGCGCCCAGAGCCGGCAAAATTGTGGCCTTTTTCTGTGGCCGTTTTGCGCGCTGGGCAAAACTGTCTACATTTGCCCAAAATTACCAGCGTGCACACCCGGCAACATTTGCTCACCCGGCAAAATTACTCAGCGTGCAGAGCCGACAAAATTGTGACTGTTTTGTGTGCTGGGCAAAACTGTCAACATTTACCCCAAAACTACCAGTGCACACACCGGGCAAAATTGTTAGCGTTTTGCGTGCTGAGCAAAACAGCTTACATTTGTCCAAAATTACCCAACGCGCACAACCGGCAAAATGGTGAGCAAAACAGCCTACATTTGTCCAAAATTACCCATCGCGCACAACATGCAAAATTGTGATTGTTTTGTACGCCGAGCAAAAATTTCTATATTTAACCTAAATTACTCAGCGCGCAGTGCCGGTAAAATTGCAACCGTTTTGCGGGCTATGCAAAACTGTCTACATTTACCCAAAATTACCATCATGCACACCCGGCAAAATTGTGACCGTATTGCGTGCTGACCAAATATGTCTATATTTACCCAAAATTACACAGCGCTCACAACCAGCAAAATTGTGACCGTTTTGCGCGTTGGGCAAAAAATGTACATATTAACCAAAATGCAAAACCGGGCAAAAAATTGTGACAGTTTTGCGCCATATGCAAAACCGTATACATTTACCCAAAATTACCCAGTTCGTACAACCGGCAAAAATGTGACCGTTTTGGGCGTTGGGCAAAACTGTCCACATTTACCCAAAATTACCCAGCGCATCCAACCGGCCAAATTGTGACCGTTTTACACACAATGTAAATAATGTCTGCATTTACCCAAATTTAAACAGCGCCCATAACCTGCAAAATTGTCACAATTTTGCGCGTTGAGCACAAATGTACACATTTAACCAAAGTGACCCAGCGGGCACAACCTGTAAAATTATGACTGTTTTGCACGCTGACCAAATATGTCTACATTTACCCAAAATTAGACAGCGCTCACAACCGGCAAAATTCTGACCATTTTACGCGCTGTGCAAAAATGTCTACATTTAACCAAATTTACTCAGCGCGCATAGCCGACCAAATTGTGACTGTTTTGCGTGCTGGGCAACGTCAACATTTACCAAAAATTACCAGTGCACACACCCGGCAAAATTGTTAGCCTTTTGCGTGCTGAGCAACACAGCCTACCTTTGTCGAAAATTACCCAACGCGCACAACCGGCAAAATTGTGACCGTATTGCGCGCTGAGTAAAACAGCCAACATTTGTCCAAAATTACCCAGGACGCAAAACCTGCAAAATTGTGACCGTATTGCGCGCTGAGTAAAACAGCCACCATTTGTCCAAAATTACCCAGGACGCAAAACCTGCATTGTGACCGTATTGTGCGCTGGGTAAAACAGCCAGCATTTGTCCAAAATTACCCAGGACGCAAAACCTGCAAAATTGTGACAGTTATGCGCGCTGAGCAAAAATGTCTATATTCAACCAAAATTACTCAGCGCGCAGTGCCGACAAAATTGCGCGTGGGCATAACTGTTTTGCGCGCTGGGCAAAACTGTCTACATTTACCCAAAATTACCTGCGTGCACACCCGGCAAAATTGTGATCGTTTTGCGCGCAGTGCAAAACTGTCGACATTTACCCAAAATTACCAGCATGCACATCTGGTAAAATTGTGACCGTTTTGAGCGCTGGGCAAAAATGTCAACGTTTAACCAAAATTACCCAGCGCCCACAACCGGCAAAAAATGTTTCAGTTTTGCGCGCTGCGCAAAAATGTCTACGTTTAACCAAAATTACCCAGCACGCACAACCGGTAAAATGTGACAATTTTTTACGCTGGGCAAAACTGTCAACATTTACCCAAAATTACCAGCGCCCACACCAGGCAAAATTGTGACCGTTTTGCGTGCCAGGCAAAACAGCCAATATTTGCCAAAAATTACCCAACGCGCCCAAGCGGCAAAATTGTAACCGTTTTGCGCTCAGAGCAAAACTGTATACATTTTCCGAAAATTACCAAACGCCGACATCCGGCAAAATTGTGACAGTTTTATGCTCCGAGCAAAACTGTCTACATTTACCCAAAATTACCAAGTGCGCACAACCGGCAAAAATGTGATCGTTTTGCGTGCGAGACAAAACTGTCTACATTTACCCAAAATTACCCAGCGTGCACAACCCGCAAAATTGTGGCTTTTTTGCGCGCTACACAAATAATGTCTTCATTTATCTAAAGTGACCCAGCGCACACAACCTGCATAATTGTGACCGTTTTGCGCGCTGAGCAAAAATATCTACATTTAACCAAAGTGATGCAGCGCGCAGAGCCGGTAAAATTGTGATTGTTTTACACGCTGAGCAAAAATGTCTACATTTAACCAAAATTACTCAGCGCCCAGAGCCGGCAATATTGTGGTCGTTTTGCGCGCTGGGCAAAAATGTCTACATTTGCCCAAAATTACCAGCATGCACACCCGTCAAAATTGTGACCGTTTTGCGCTCTTGGCAAAACTGTCTACATTTCCCCAAAATTACCAGCGTCCACACACGGCAAAATTGTGACCGTTTTGTGCATTGGGCAAAAATGTCAAATTTTACCCAAAATTACTCAGCCCACACAACCAGCAAAATCGTGACCGTTTTGCGCACTGACCAAAACTGTCTACATTTACCCAAAATTACCCAGTTCGTACAACCGGCAAAAATGTGACCTTTTTGGGCATTGGGCCAAACTGTATACATTAACACAAAATTTCCCAGCGCGCCCAACCGGCAAAATTGTGACCGTTTTGCGCGCTATGCAAATAATGTCTACATTTACCCAAATTTACCCAGCGTCCACAACCTGCAAAATTGTGACTATTTGGCGCGTTGAGCACAAATGTCTAAATTTACCCAAAGTGTCCTAACGGGCACAACCTGTAAAATTATGACTGTTTTGCACGCTGACCAAATATGTCTACATTTACCCAAAATTAGACAGCGCTCACAACCGGCAAATTTCTGACCATTTTGCGCGCTGAGCAAAAATGTCTACATTTAACCAATTTTACTCAGAGCGCCTAGCGGACAAAATTGTGACTGTTTTGCATGCTGGGCAAAACGATCAACATTTACCCAAAATTACCAGTGCAGACACCCGGCAAAATTGTTAGCGCTTTGCGCGCAGAGCAAAACATCCCACATTTTTCCAAAATTACCCAACGCACACAACCGGCAAAATTGTGAGCAAACCAGACTACATTTGTCCAAAATTACCCAGCGTGCACAACCTGCAAAATTGTGACAGTTTTGCTCCCTGAACAAAAATGTCTATATTTAACCAAAATTACTCAGCGCGCAGTGCCATCAAAATAGCAACCGTTTTGAGCGCTAGGCAAAACTTTCTACATTTACCCAAAATTACCAGCGTGCAAACCCGACAAAATTGTCACCGTTTTGCGCGCAGGGCAAAACTGTCTACATTTACCCAAAATTACCACCGTGCACAGCCGGCAAAATTGTGACCGTTTTCCGCGCGGGGCAAAACTGTCTACATTTACCCAAAATTACCAGCGTGCACACCCGGCAAAATTGTGACCGTTTTGCGCGCAGGGTAAAACTGTCGACATTTACCCAAATTTAATCAGGCCGCACAACCGGCAAAATTGTGACCGTTTTGCGCACTGACCATAACTGTCTGCATTTTCGAAAAATTACCCAGCGCGCAGAACCGGTAAAATTTTGACAGTTTTTCACGATGTGTAAAACCGTCTACATTTAACCAAAATTACCCAGTGCGGACAACCGGCAAAATTGTGACCGTTTTGCGAGCTGGGCAAAACTGTCTACAATTACCCAAAATTACCCAGCGCGCACAACCGGCAAAATTGTAACCGTTTTGCGTGCTACGCAAATAATGTCTACATTTACCCAAATTTCCCCAGCGCACACAACCCGCAAAATTGTGACCGTTTTACGAGATGGGCAAAACTGTCTACAATTACCCAAAATTAACCTGCGCGCACAACCGGCAAAATTGTAACCGTTTTGCGTGCTACGCAAATAATGTCTACATTTACCCAAATTTCCCCAGCGCCCACAACCCGCAAAATTGTGACTATTTTGCGCTCTGAGTACAATGTCTGCATTTACCCTAAGTGACCCAGCGCGCACAACCTGTAAAATTATCACTGTTTTGCGCGCTGACTAAATATGTCTACATTTAACCAAAAATTACGCAGCGCTCACAACTGACAAAATTGTGACCATTTTGCGCGCTGAGCAAAAATGTCTACATTTAACAAAAATTACTGAGCGCGCATAGCCGGCAAAATTGTGACTGTTTTGCACGCTGGGCAAAACTGTCAACATTTACCCAAAATTACAGGCGCACACACCCGGCAAAATTGTGACTGTTTTGCGCGTCGGGCAAAACCGCCAATATTTGCCAAAAATTACCCAACGCGCACAAGCGGCAAAATTGCGACCGTTTTACGCGCTGTGCAAAACTGTATACATTTTCCGAAAATTACCAAACGCGGACAACCGACAAAATTCTGACAGTTTTAAGCTCTGAGCAAAACTGTCTACATTTACCCAAAATTATCCAGCGTGCACCGCCGGCAAAAATGTGATCGTTTTGCATGCTAGGCAAAATTGTCTACATTTACCGAAAATTACCCAGCGTGCACAACCCGCAAAATTGTGAATTTTTTGCGCGCTACACAAATAATGTGTCCATTTACCCAAAGTGACACAGCGCGCACAACCTATAAAATTGCGGCCGTTTTGCGCGCAGAACAATAATATCTACATTTAACCAAAGTGACCGACAAAATTGTGACCATTTTACACGCTGAGCAAAAATGTCTACATTTAACCAAAATTAGTCAGCGCCCAGAGCCGGCAAAATTGTGGCCTTTTTCTGTGGCCGTTTTGCGCGCTGGGCAAAACTGTCTACATTTGCCCAAAATTACCAGCGTGCACACCCGGCAAAATTGTGACCGTTTTGCGCATTGGGTAAAACTGTCTACATTTTCCAAAAATTACCAGCTGTAAAATTATGACTGGTTTGCACGCTAACCAAATGTGTCTACAGTTACACAAAATTAGACAGCGCGAAAAACCGGTAAAATTCTGACAATTTTGCGCGCTGAGCAAAACTGTCTATATTTAACCAAATTTACTCAGCGTGCAGAGCCGACAAAATTGTGACTGTTTTGTGTGCTGGGCAAAACTGTCAACATTTACCCAAAATTACCAGTGCACACACTGGGCAAAATTGTTAGCGTTTTGCGCGCTGAGCAAAACAGCTTACATTTGTCCAAAATTACCCAACGCGCACAACCAGCAAAATTGTGAGCAAAACAGCCTACATTTGTCCAAAATTACCCATCGCGCACAACATGCAAAATGGTGACTGTTTTGTACGCCGCGCAAAAATTTCTATATTTAACCAAAATTACTCAGCGCGCAGTGCCGGCAAAATTGCAACCGTTTTGCGGGCTATGCAAAACTGTCTACATTTACCCAAAATTACCATCGTGCACACCCGGCAAAATTGTGACCGTATTGCGCGCTGACCAAATATGTCTATATTTACCCAAAATTACACAGCGCTCACAACCAGCAAAATTGTGACCGTTTTGCGCGTTGGGCAAAAAATGTACATATTAACCAAAATTACATAGCGCGCATAGCCGGCAAAATTGTGACAGTTTTGCGCCATATGCAAAAACGTATACATTTACCCAAAATTACCCAGTTCGTACAACCGGCAAAAATGTGACCGTTTTGGGCATTGGGCAAAACTGTCCACATTTACCCAAAATTACCCAGCGCATCCAACCGGCCAAATTGTAACCGTTTTACGCGCAATGTAAATAATGTCTGCATTTACCCAAATTTACACAGCGCCCAGAACCTGCAAAATTGTGACTATTTTGCGCGTTGAGCACAAATGTCCACATTTAACCAAAGTGACCCAGCGGGCACAACCTGTAAAATTATGACTGTTTTGCACGCTGACCAAATATGTCTACATTTACCCAAAATTAGACAGCACTCACAACCGAAAAAATTCTGACCATTTTACGCGCTGTGCAAAAATGTCTACATTTAACCAAATTTACTCAGCGCGCATAGCCGACCAAATTGTGACTGTTTTGCGTGCTTGGCAAAACGGTCAACATTTGCCAAAAATTACCAGTGCACTCACCCGGCAAAATTGTTAGCCTTTTGCGTGCTGAGCAACACAGCCTACCTTTGTCGAAAATTACCCAACGCGCACAACCGGCAAAATTGTGACCGTATTGCGCGCTGAGTAAAACAGCCAACATTTGTCCAAAATTACCCAGGACGCAAAACCTGCAAAATTGTGACCGTATTGCGCGCTGAGTAAAACAGCCACCATTTGTCCAAAATTACCCAGGACGCAAAACCTGCAAAATTGTGACAGTTATGCGCGCTGAGCAAAAATGTCTATATTCAACCAAAATTACTCAGCGCGCAGTGCCGACAAAATTGTAACTGTTTTGCGCGCTGGGCAAAACTGTCTACATTTACCCAAAATTACCTGCGTGCACACCCGGCAAAATTGTGATCGTTTTGCGCGCAGTGCAAAACTGTCGACATTTACCCAAAATTACCAGCATGCACATCTGGTAAAATTGTGACCGTTTTGAGCGCTGGGCAAAAATGTCAACGTTTAACCAAAATTACCCAGCGCCCACAACCGGCAAAAAATGTTTCAGTTTTGCGCGCTGCGCAAAAATGTCTACGTTTAACCAAAATTACCCAGCACGCACAACCGGTAAAATGTGACAATTTTTTACGCTGGGCAAAACTGTCAACATTTACCCAAAATTACCAGCGCCCACACCAGGCAAAATTGTGACCGTTTTGCGTGCCAGGCAAAACAGCCAATATTTGCCAAAAATTACCCAACGCGCCCAAGCGGCAAAATTGTAACCGTTTTGCGCTCAGAGCAAAACTGTATACATTTTCCGAAAATTACCAAACGCCGACATCCGGCAAAATTGTGACAGTTTTATGCTCCGAGCAAAACTGTCTACATTTACCCAAAATTACCAAGTGCGCACAACCGGCAAAAATGTGATCGTTTTGCGTGCGAGACAAAACTGTCTACATTTACCCAAAATTACCCAGCGTGCACAACCCGCAAAATTGTGGCTTTTTTGCGCGCTACACAAATAATGTCTTCATTTATCTAAAGTGACCCAGCGCACACAACCTGCATAATTGTGACCGTTTTGCGCGCTGAGCAAAAATATCTACATTTAACCAAAGTGATGCAGCGCGCAGAGCCGGTAAAATTGTGATTGTTTTACACGCTGAGCAAAAATGTCTACATTTAACCAAAATTACTCAGCGCCCAGAGCCGGCAATATTGTGGTCGTTTTGCGCGCTGGGCAAAAATGTCTACATTTGCCCAAAATTACCAGCATGCACACCCGTCAAAATTGTGACCGTTTTGCGCTCTTGGCAAAACTGTCTACATTTCCCCAAAATTACCAGCGTCCACACACGGCAAAATTGTGACCGTTTTGTGCATTGGGCAAAAATGTCAAATTTTACCCAAAATTACTCAGCCCACACAACCAGCAAAATCGTGACCGTTTTGCGCACTGACCAAAACTGTCTACATTTACCCAAAATTACCCAGTTCGTACAACCGGCAAAAATGTGACCTTTTTGGGCATTGGGCCAAACTGTATACATTAACACAAAATTTCCCAGCGCGCCCAACCGGCAAAATTGTGACCGTTTTGCGCGCTATGCAAATAATGTCTACATTTACCCAAATTTACCCAGCGTCCACAACCTGCAAAATTGTGACTATTTGGCGCGTTGAGCACAAATGTCTAAATTTACCCAAAGTGTCCTAACGGGCACAACCTGTAAAATTATGACTGTTTTGCACGCTGACCAAATATGTCTACATTTACCCAAAATTAGACAGCGCTCACAACCGGCAAATTTCTGACCATTTTGCGCGCTGAGCAAAAATGTCTACATTTAACCAATTTTACTCAGAGCGCCTAGCGGACAAAATTGTGACTGTTTTGCATGCTGGGCAAAACGATCAACATTTACCCAAAATTACCAGTGCAGACACCCGGCAAAATTGTTAGCGCTTTGCGCGCAGAGCAAAACATCCCACATTTTTCCAAAATTACCCAACGCACACAACCGGCAAAATTGTGAGCAAACCAGACTACATTTGTCCAAAATTACCCAGCGTGCACAACCTGCAAAATTGTGACAGTTTTGCGCCCTGAACAAAAATGTCTATATTTAACCAAAATTACTCAGCGCGCAGTGCCATCAAAATAGCAACCGTTTTGAGCGCTAGGCAAAACTTTCTACATTTACCCAAAATTACCAGCGTGCAAACCCGACAAAATTGTCACCGTTTTGCGCGCAGGGCAAAACTGTCTACATTTACCCAAAATTACCACCGTGCACAGCCGGCAAAATTGTGACCGTTTTCCGCGCGGGGCAAAACTGTCTACATTTACCCAAAATTACCAGCGTGCACACCCGGCAAAATTGTGACCGTTTTGCGCGCAGGGTAAAACTGTCGACATTTACCCAAATTTAATCAGGCCGCACAACCGGCAAAATTGTGACCGTTTTGCGCACTGACCATAACTGTCTGCATTTTCGAAAAATTACCCAGCGCGCAGAACCGGTAAAATTTTGACAGTTTTTCACGATGTGTAAAACCGTCTACATTTAACCAAAATTACCCAGTGCGGACAACCGGCAAAATTGTGACCGTTTTGCGAGCTGGGCAAAACTGTCTACAATTACCCAAAATTACCCAGCGCGCACAACCGGCAAAATTGTAACCGTTTTGCGTGCTACGCAAATAATGTCTACATTTACCCAAATTTCCCCAGCGCACACAACCCGCAAAATTGTGACCGTTTTACGAGATGGGCAAAACTGTCTACAATTACCCAAAATTAACCTGCGCGCACAACCGGCAAAATTGTAACCGTTTTGCGTGCTACGCAAATAATGTCTACATTTACCCAAATTTCCCCAGCGCCCACAACCCGCAAAATTGTGACTATTTTGCGCTCTGAGTACAATGTCTGCATTTACCCTAAGTGACCCAGCGCGCACAACCTGTAAAATTATCACTGTTTTGCGCGCTGACTAAATATGTCTACATTTAACCAAAAATTACGCAGCGCTCACAACTGACAAAATTGTGACCATTTTGCGCGCTGAGCAAAAATGTCTACATTTAACAAAAATTACTGAGCGCGCATAGCCGGCAAAATTGTGACTGTTTTGCACGCTGGGCAAAACTGTCAACATTTACCCAAAATTACAGGCGCACACACCCGGCAAAATTGTGACTGTTTTGCGCGTCGGGCAAAACCGCCAATATTTGCCAAAAATTACCCAACGCGCACAAGCGGCAAAATTGCGACCGTTTTACGCGCTGTGCAAAACTGTATACATTTTCCGAAAATTACCAAACGCGGACAACCGACAAAATTCTGACAGTTTTAAGCTCTGAGCAAAACTGTCTACATTTACCCAAAATTATCCAGCGTGCACCGCCGGCAAAAATGTGATCGTTTTGCATGCTAGGCAAAATTGTCTACATTTACCGAAAATTACCCAGCGTGCACAACCCGCAAAATTGTGAATTTTTTGCGCGCTACACAAATAATGTGTCCATTTACCCAAAGTGACACAGCGCGCACAACCTATAAAATTGCGGCCGTTTTGCGCGCAGAACAATAATATCTACATTTAACCAAAGTGACCGACAAAATTGTGACCATTTTACACGCTGAGCAAAAATGTCTACATTTAACCAAAATTAGTCAGCGCCCAGAGCCGGCAAAATTGTGGCCTTTTTCTGTGGCCGTTTTGCGCGCTGGGCAAAACTGTCTACATTTGCCCAAAATTACCAGCGTGCACACCCGGCAAAATTGTGACCGTTTTGCGCATTGGGTAAAACTGTCTACATTTTCCAAAAATTACCAGCTGTAAAATTATGACTGGTTTGCACGCTAACCAAATGTGTCTACAGTTACACAAAATTAGACAGCGCGAAAAACCGGTAAAATTCTGACAATTTTGCGCGCTGAGCAAAACTGTCTATATTTAACCAAATTTACTCAGCGTGCAGAGCCGACAAAATTGTGACTGTTTTGTGTGCTGGGCAAAACTGTCAACATTTACCCAAAATTACCAGTGCACACACTGGGCAAAATTGTTAGCGTTTTGCGCGCTGAGCAAAACAGCTTACATTTGTCCAAAATTACCCAACGCGCACAACCAGCAAAATTGTGAGCAAAACAGCCTACATTTGTCCAAAATTACCCATCGCGCACAACATGCAAAATGGTGACTGTTTTGTACGCCGCGCAAAAATTTCTATATTTAACCAAAATTACTCAGCGCGCAGTGCCGGCAAAATTGCAACCGTTTTGCGGGCTATGCAAAACTGTCTACATTTACCCAAAATTACCATCGTGCACACCCGGCAAAATTGTGACCGTATTGCGCGCTGACCAAATATGTCTATATTTACCCAAAATTACACAGCGCTCACAACCAGCAAAATTGTGACCGTTTTGCGCGTTGGGCAAAAAATGTACATATTAACCAAAATTACATAGCGCGCATAGCCGGCAAAATTGTGACAGTTTTGCGCCATATGCAAAAACGTATACATTTACCCAAAATTACCCAGTTCGTACAACCGGCAAAAATGTGACCGTTTTGGGCATTGGGCAAAACTGTCCACATTTACCCAAAATTACCCAGCGCATCCAACCGGCCAAATTGTAACCGTTTTACGCGCAATGTAAATAATGTCTGCATTTACCCAAATTTACACAGCGCCCAGAACCTGCAAAATTGTGACTATTTTGCGCGTTGAGCACAAATGTCCACATTTAACCAAAGTGACCCAGCGGGCACAACCTGTAAAATTATGACTGTTTTGCACGCTGACCAAATATGTCTACATTTACCCAAAATTAGACAGCACTCACAACCGAAAAAATTCTGACCATTTTACGCGCTGTGCAAAAATGTCTACATTTAACCAAATTTACTCAGCGCGCATAGCCGACCAAATTGTGACTGTTTTGCGTGCTTGGCAAAACGGTCAACATTTGCCAAAAATTACCAGTGCACTCACCCGGCAAAATTGTTAGCCTTTTGCGTGCTGAGCAACACAGCCTACCTTTGTCGAAAATTACCCAACGCGCACAACCGGCAAAATTGTGACCGTATTGCGCGCTGAGTAAAACAGCCAACATTTGTCCAAAATTACCCAGGACGCAAAACCTGCAAAATTGTGACCGTATTGCGCGCTGAGTAAAACAGCCACCATTTGTCCAAAATTACCCAGGACGCAAAACCTGCAAAATTGTGACAGTTATGCGCGCTGAGCAAAAATGTCTATATTCAACCAAAATTACTCAGCGCGCAGTGCCGACAAAATTGTAACTGTTTTGCGCGCTGGGCAAAACTGTCTACATTTACCCAAAATTACCTGCGTGCACACCCGGCAAAATTGTGATCGTTTTGCGCGCAGTGCAAAACTGTCGACATTTACCCAAAATTACCAGCATGCACATCTGGTAAAATTGTGACCGTTTTGAGCGCTGGGCAAAAATGTCAACGTTTAACCAAAATTACCCAGCGCCCACAACCGGCAAAAAATGTTTCAGTTTTGCGCGCTGCGCAAAAATGTCTACGTTTAACCAAAATTACCCAGCACGCACAACCGGTAAAATGTGACAATTTTTTACGCTGGGCAAAACTGTCAACATTTACCCAAAATTACCAGCGCCCACACCAGGCAAAATTGTGACCGTTTTGCGTGCCAGGCAAAACAGCCAATATTTGCCAAAAATTACCCAACGCGCCCAAGCGGCAAAATTGTAACCGTTTTGCGCTCAGAGCAAAACTGTATACATTTTCCGAAAATTACCAAACGCCGACATCCGGCAAAATTGTGACAGTTTTATGCTCCGAGCAAAACTGTCTACATTTACCCAAAATTACCAAGTGCGCACAACCGGCAAAAATGTGATCGTTTTGCGTGCGAGACAAAACTGTCTACATTTACCCAAAATTACCCAGCGTGCACAACCCGCAAAATTGTGGCTTTTTTGCGCGCTACACAAATAATGTCTTCATTTATCTAAAGTGACCCAGCGCACACAACCTGCATAATTGTGACCGTTTTGCGCGCTGAGCAAAAATATCTACATTTAACCAAAGTGATGCAGCGCGCAGAGCCGGTAAAATTGTGATTGTTTTACACGCTGAGCAAAAATGTCTACATTTAACCAAAATTACTCAGCGCCCAGAGCCGGCAATATTGTGGTCGTTTTGCGCGCTGGGCAAAAATGTCTACATTTGCCCAAAATTACCAGCATGCACACCCGTCAAAATTGTGACCGTTTTGCGCTCTTGGCAAAACTGTCTACATTTCCCCAAAATTACCAGCGTCCACACACGGCAAAATTGTGACCGTTTTGTGCATTGGGCAAAAATGTCAAATTTTACCCAAAATTACTCAGCCCACACAACCAGCAAAATCGTGACCGTTTTGCGCACTGACCAAAACTGTCTACATTTACCCAAAATTACCCAGTTCGTACAACCGGCAAAAATGTGACCTTTTTGGGCATTGGGCCAAACTGTATACATTAACACAAAATTTCCCAGCGCGCCCAACCGGCAAAATTGTGACCGTTTTGCGCGCTATGCAAATAATGTCTACATTTACCCAAATTTACCCAGCGTCCACAACCTGCAAAATTGTGACTATTTGGCGCGTTGAGCACAAATGTCTAAATTTACCCAAAGTGTCCTAACGGGCACAACCTGTAAAATTATGACTGTTTTGCACGCTGACCAAATATGTCTACATTTACCCAAAATTAGACAGCGCTCACAACCGGCAAATTTCTGACCATTTTGCGCGCTGAGCAAAAATGTCTACATTTAACCAATTTTACTCAGAGCGCCTAGCGGACAAAATTGTGACTGTTTTGCATGCTGGGCAAAACGATCAACATTTACCCAAAATTACCAGTGCAGACACCCGGCAAAATTGTTAGCGCTTTGCGCGCAGAGCAAAACATCCCACATTTTTCCAAAATTACCCAACGCACACAACCGGCAAAATTGTGAGCAAACCAGACTACATTTGTCCAAAATTACCCAGCGTGCACAACCTGCAAAATTGTGACAGTTTTGCGCCCTGAACAAAAATGTCTATATTTAACCAAAATTACTCAGCGCGCAGTGCCATCAAAATAGCAACCGTTTTGAGCGCTAGGCAAAACTTTCTACATTTACCCAAAATTACCAGCGTGCAAACCCGACAAAATTGTCACCGTTTTGCGCGCAGGGCAAAACTGTCTACATTTACCCAAAATTACCACCGTGCACAGCCGGCAAAATTGTGACCGTTTTCCGCGCGGGGCAAAACTGTCTACATTTACCCAAAATTACCAGCGTGCACACCCGGCAAAATTGTGACCGTTTTGCGCGCAGGGTAAAACTGTCGACATTTACCCAAATTTAATCAGGCCGCACAACCGGCAAAATTGTGACCGTTTTGCGCACTGACCATAACTGTCTGCATTTTCGAAAAATTACCCAGCGCGCAGAACCGGTAAAATTTTGACAGTTTTTCACGATGTGTAAAACCGTCTACATTTAACCAAAATTACCCAGTGCGGACAACCGGCAAAATTGTGACCGTTTTGCGAGCTGGGCAAAACTGTCTACAATTACCCAAAATTACCCAGCGCGCACAACCGGCAAAATTGTAACCGTTTTGCGTGCTACGCAAATAATGTCTACATTTACCCAAATTTCCCCAGCGCACACAACCCGCAAAATTGTGACCGTTTTACGAGATGGGCAAAACTGTCTACAATTACCCAAAATTAACCTGCGCGCACAACCGGCAAAATTGTAACCGTTTTGCGTGCTACGCAAATAATGTCTACATTTACCCAAATTTCCCCAGCGCCCACAACCCGCAAAATTGTGACTATTTTGCGCTCTGAGTACAATGTCTGCATTTACCCTAAGTGACCCAGCGCGCACAACCTGTAAAATTATCACTGTTTTGCGCGCTGACTAAATATGTCTACATTTAACCAAAAATTACGCAGCGCTCACAACTGACAAAATTGTGACCATTTTGCGCGCTGAGCAAAAATGTCTACATTTAACAAAAATTACTGAGCGCGCATAGCCGGCAAAATTGTGACTGTTTTGCACGCTGGGCAAAACTGTCAACATTTACCCAAAATTACAGGCGCACACACCCGGCAAAATTGTGACTGTTTTGCGCGTCGGGCAAAACCGCCAATATTTGCCAAAAATTACCCAACGCGCACAAGCGGCAAAATTGCGACCGTTTTACGCGCTGTGCAAAACTGTATACATTTTCCGAAAATTACCAAACGCGGACAACCGACAAAATTCTGACAGTTTTAAGCTCTGAGCAAAACTGTCTACATTTACCCAAAATTATCCAGCGTGCACCGCCGGCAAAAATGTGATCGTTTTGCATGCTAGGCAAAATTGTCTACATTTACCGAAAATTACCCAGCGTGCACAACCCGCAAAATTGTGAATTTTTTGCGCGCTACACAAATAATGTGTCCATTTACCCAAAGTGACACAGCGCGCACAACCTATAAAATTGCGGCCGTTTTGCGCGCAGAACAATAATATCTACATTTAACCAAAGTGACCGACAAAATTGTGACCATTTTACACGCTGAGCAAAAATGTCTACATTTAACCAAAATTAGTCAGCGCCCAGAGCCGGCAAAATTGTGGCCTTTTTCTGTGGCCGTTTTGCGCGCTGGGCAAAACTGTCTACATTTGCCCAAAATTACCAGCGTGCACACCCGGCAAAATTGTGACCGTTTTGCGCATTGGGTAAAACTGTCTACATTTTCCAAAAATTACCAGCTGTAAAATTATGACTGGTTTGCACGCTAACCAAATGTGTCTACAGTTACACAAAATTAGACAGCGCGAAAAACCGGCAAAATTCTGACAATTTTGTGAGCTGAGCAAAACTGTCTATATTTAACCAAATTTACTCAGCGTGCAGAGCCGACAAAATTGTGACTGTTTTGTGTGCTGGGCAAAACTGTCCACATTTACCCAAAATTACCAGTGAACACACCCGGCAAAATTGTTAGCGTTTTGCGCGCAGAGCAAAACAGCTTACATTTGTCCAAAATTACCCAACGAGCACAACCGGCAAAATTGTGAGCAAAACACCCTACATTTGTCCAAAATTACCCATCGCGCACAACTTGCAAAATTGTGACTGTTTTGTACGCTGCGCAAAAATTGCTATATTTAACCAAAATTACTCAGCGCGGAGTGCCGGCAAAATTGCAACCGTTTTGCGGGCTATGCAAAACTGTCTACATTTACCCAAAAATACCATCGTGCACACCCGGAAAAATTGTGACCGTATTGCGCGCTGACCAAATATGTCTATATTTACCCAAAATTACACAGCTCTCACAACCAGCAAAAAATGTATATATTAACCAAAATTACATAGCGCGCATAGCCGGCAAAAATGTGACCGTTTTGGGCGTTGGGCAAAACTGTCCACATTTACCCAAAATTACTCAGCGCATCCAACCGGCCAAATTGTGACCGTTTTACGCGCAATGTAAATAATGTCTGCATTTACCCAAATTTACCCAGCAACCATAACCTGCAAAATTGTGACTATTTTGTGCGTTGAGCACAAATGTCCACATTTAACCAAAGTGACCCAGCGGGCACGACCTGTAAAATTATGACTGTTTTGCACGCTGACCAAATATGTCTACATTTACCCAAAATTAGACAGCGCTCACAACCGGCAAAATTCTGACCATTTTACGCGCTGTGCAAAAACGTCTACATTTAACCAAATTTACTCAGCGCGCATAGCCGACCAAATTGTGACTGTTTTTTGTGCTGGGCAAAACGGTCAACATTTACCAAAAATTACCAGTGCACACACCCGGCAAAATTGTTAGCCTTTTGCGCGGTTGAGCAACACAGCCTACCTTTGTCGAAAATTACCCAACGCGCACAACCGGCAAAATTGTGACCGTATTGCGCGCTGAGTAAAACAACCAGCATTTGTCCAAAATTACCCAGGACGCAAAACCTGTAAAATTGTGTTAGTTATGCGCGCTGAGCAAAAATGTCTATATTTAACCAAAATTACTCAGCGCGCAGTGCCGACAAAATTGTAACTGTTTTGCACGCTGGGCAAAACTGTCTACATTTACCCAAATTACCTGCGTGCACACCCGGCAAAATTGTGACCGTTTTGCGTGCAGTGCAAAACTGTCGACATTTACCCAAAATTACCAGCGTGCACATCCGGTAAAATTGTGACCGTTTTGAGCGCTGGGAAAAAATTTCAACATTTACCGAAATTTATTCAGCCCGCACAACCGGCAAAATTGTGACTGTTTTGCGCCCTGACCATAACTGTCTACATTTTCCAAAAATTACCCATCGCACAACCTGTAAAATTTTGACAGTTTTGCACGCTGTGTAAAACCTCTACACTTAACAAAAATTACCCAGTGCGCCCAATCGGCAAAATTGTGGCCGTTTTGCAAGCTGGGCAAACCTGTCTACAATTACACAAAATTACCCAGCGCGCACAACCGGTAAAATTGTGACCCTTTTGCGCGCTACGTAAATAATGTCTACATTTACCCAAATTTCCGCAGCTCCCACAACCCGCAAAATTGTGACTATTTTGTGCTCTGAGTACAAATGTCTGCATTTACCCTAAGTCACCCAGCGCGCACAACCTGTAAAATTATCACTGTTTTAAGCGCTAACCTAATATGTTTACATTTAACCAAATTTACACAACGCTCACAACCAGAAAAATTGTGACCATTTTGCGCACTGAGCAAAAATGACGACATTTAACCAAAATTACTCAGCGCGCATAGCCGACAAAATTGTGTCAGTTTTGAACGCTGGGTAAAACTTTTCAACATTTACCCAAAATTACTAGTGCCCACACCCGGAAAAAATCGTTATTGCTTTGCGCGTTGCGCAAAACAGCCTACATTTACCAAAAATTAACCAACGCGCACAACCGGTAAAACTGTGACTGTTTTGTACGCTGAGCAAAACTGTCTTCATTTTCCAAAAATTATCCAACGCGAACAACCGGCAAAATTGTGACAGTTTTACGCTCTGAGCAAAACTGTCTACATTTACCCAAAATTACCTAGCGCACACAACCGGCAAAAATGTGTCTGTTTTGCGCGCTGGGCAAAACTGTCAAGATTAACTAAAAATTACCCAGCGCGCACAACCTGCAAAATTGTGACGGTTTTGCGCGCTACGCAAATAATGTCTACAATTACCCAAAGTGAACCAGCGCGCACAACCTGCAAAATTGTGACGGTTTTGCGCGGTACGCAAATAATGTCTACAATTACCCAAAGTGACCCAGCGCGCACAACCTGCAAAATTGTGACCGTTTTGCGCGCTAGCCAAAACTGTCTACATTTGCCCAAAAATTATCCAATTCGAATAGCCGGCAAAATTGTGACAGTTTTACGCTCTGAGCAAAACTGTCTACTTTTACCCAAAATTACCCGGGGCGCACAACCGGCAAAAATGTGACTGTTTTGCGCGCTAGGCAAAACTGTCTATATTAACCCAAAATTACCCGGCGCGCACAACCCGTAAAATTGTGACGGTTTTGCGCGCTACGCAAATAATGTCTATATTTACCCAAAGTGACCCAGCGCGCACAACCTGCAAAATTGTGACCGTTTTGCGCGCTCGGCAAAACTGTCTACATTTGCCCAAAAATTATCCAATTCGAAGAACCGGCAAAATTGTGACAGTTTTACGCTCTGAGCAAAACTGTCTACATTTACCCAAAATTACCCCGGGGCGCACAACCGGTAAAATTGTGACAATTTTGCGCCCTGTGCAAAACGTTATACATTTACCCAAAATTTCCCAGTTCGTACAACCGGCAAAGATGTGACCGTTTTGGGCGTTGGGCAAAACTGTCCACATTTACCCAAAAGTACCCAGCGCTCCCAACCGGCCAAATTGTGACCGTTTTGCGCGCTATGCAAATAATGTCTACATTACCCAAATTTACCCAGCGCCCATAACCTGCAAAGTTGTGACTGGTTTGGTCGTTGAGCACAAATGTCTACATTTACCCAAAGTGACCCAAATTTACTCAGCCCGCACAACCGGTAAAATTGTGACCGTTTTGCGCACTACGCAAATAATGTCAACATTTACCAAAAGTAACCCAGCGCACACAACCTGCAAAATTGTGACCGTTTTGCGCACTAGGCAAAACTGACTATATTTTCCCAAAATTAACAGCACACACCCGGTAAAATTGTAACCGTTTTGCGCGCTGAACAAAAATGTCTTCATTTACCAAAAATTACCAGCGCGCACACCCAGTAAAATTTGACCGTTTTGCGCGCTGGGCACAACTGTCTACATTTACCCAAAATTACCAGTGCACACACCCGGCAAAATTGTTATTGTTTTGCGCGCTGCGCAAAACAGCCTACATTTGCCCAAAATTACCCAACGCGCACAACCGGCAAAATTGTGATCGTTTTACGCACTTAGCAAAACTGTCCTCATTTTCCAAAAATTATCCAATTCGAATAACCGGCAAAATTGTGACTGTTTTACGCTCTGAGCAAAACTCTCTACATTTACCCAAAATTACCCGGGGCGCACAACCAGCAAAAATGTGACCGTTTTGCATGCTAGGCAAAACTGTCTATATTAACCCAAAATTACCCAGCGCGCACAACCCGCAAAATTGTGACCGTTTTGCGCGCTGACCAAATATGTCTATATTTACCCAAAATTACACAGCGCTCACAACCGGCAAAATTGTGACCGTTTTGCGCGTTGGCCAAAAAATGTCTACATTAACCAAAATTACCTAGCGCGCATAGCCGGCTAAATTGTGACAGTTTTGCGCCCCATGCAAAACCGTATACATTTACCCAAAATTACCCAGTTCGTACAACCGGCAAAAATGTGACCGTTTTTGGGCGTTGGGCAAAACTGTACACATTTACCCAAAATTACCCAGCGAGCCCAACCGGCCAAATTGTGACCGTTTTGCGCGCTATGCAAATACTGTCTACATTTAACCTGCACAATTGTGACTATTTTGCGCGTTGAGCTCAAATGTCTACATTTACCCAAAATTCGACAGCGCTCACAACCGGCAAAATTCTGACCATTTTGTCGATGAGCAAAAATGTCTACATGTAACCAAATTCTGACCATTTTACGCTCACAACAGGCAAAATTGTGACCGTTTTGCGCGCTGCACAAAACAGCCAACATTTGTGCAAAATTACCCAGGACGCACAAGCCGCAAAATTGTGACAGTTTTGCGCGCTGAGCAAAACTGTCTGTTTTTACCCAAAATTACCAGCGTGCACACCCGGCAAAATTGTGACCGTTTTGCGCGCTGCGCAAAACAGCCAACATTTGTGCAAAATTACCAAGGACGCACAAGCCGCAAAATTGTGACCGTTTTGCGCGCAGGGCAAAAATGTCGACATTTACCCAAAATTACCCGCGCACACATCCAGGAAAATTGTGACCGTTTTGAGCGCTGGGCAAAAATGTCAACATTTACCCAAATTTATTCAGCCCGCACAACAGGCAAAATTGTGACCGTTTTGTGAGTTGGGCAAAACTGTCTACAATTACACAAAATTACCCAGCGCGCACAACCGGCAAAATTGTGACTGTTTTGCGCGCTACGTAATTAATGTTTACATTTACCCAAATTTCCTCAGCGCCAACAACCCTCAAAATTCTGACTATTTTGCTCTCTGAGTACAAATGTCTGCATTTACCCTAAGTGACCCAGCGCGCACAACCCTCAAAATTGTGACTGTTTTGCGCGCTGACTAAATATGTCTACATTTAACCAAATTTACACAGCGCCCCCAACCGGCAAAATTGTGACCATTTTGCGCACAATTACCAGCACGCATCCGGCAAAACTGTCAACTTTTACCCAAAATTATTAGTGCACACATCTGGCAAAATCGTGACAGGTTTACGCTCTGAGAAAAACTGTCTACATTTATCCAAAATTACCTAGTGCCCACAACCGGCAAAATTGTGACAGTTTTACGCTCTGAGCAAAACTGTCAATATTAACCCAAAATTACACAGCGCGCACAACCTGCGAAATTGTGACGGTTTTACGCGCTACGCTAATAATGTCAACATTTACCCAAAGTGACCTAGCGCGCACAACCTGCAAAATTGTGACAATTTTATGCGCTAGGCAAAACTGTCTACATTTCCCCAAAATTACCAGTGCACACCAGGCAAAATTGTAACCGGTTTGCGCGCTGGACAAAAATGCCTTCATTTACCCAAAATTACCATCACGCACACCCGGCAAAATTGTGACCGTTTTGCGCGCTGGGCAAAACTGTCGACATTTACCCAAAATTACCAGCGCAAACATCCGGTAAAATTGTGACTGTTTTGAGCGCTGGGCAAAAATGTCAACATTTACCCAAATTTATTCAGCCCGCACAACCGGCAAAATTGTGACCGTTTTGCGCACATACCATAACTGTATACATTTCCCAAAAATTACCCAGCGCGCACAACCGGCAAAATTTTGACAGTTTTGCACGCCGTGTAAAACCGTCTACATTTAACAAAAATTACCCAGGGCGCCCAACCAGCAAAATTGTGACTGTTTTGCGAGCTGGGCAAAACTGTCTAAAATTACACAAAATTACCCAGCGCGCACAACCGGTAAAATTGTGACCGTTTTGCGCGCTACGTAAATAATGTCTACATTTACCCAAATTTCCTCACCGCCCACAACCCGCAAAATTGTGACACTTTTGCGCTCTGAGTACAAATGTCTGAATTTACCCTAAGTGACCCAGCGCGAACAACCTGAGAAATTATCATTGTTTTGCGCGCTGACCAAATATGTCTACATTTAACCAAATTTACACAGCGCTCACAACCGGCAAAATTGTGACCATTTTGCGCACTAAGCAAAGATGACGACATTTAACCAAAATTACTCAGCACGCATAGCCGGCAAAATTGTGACTGTTTGCGCGCTCGGTAAAACTGTCAACATTTACCCAAAATTACTAGTGCACACACCCGGCAAAATCGTTATTGCTTTGTCCGATGAGCAAAACAGCCTACATTTGCCCAAAATTACCCAACGCGCACAACCGGTAAAATTGTGACCGTTTTCTGCGCTGAGCAAAACTGTCTTCATTTTCCAAAAATTATCCAATGCGAACAACCGGCAAAAATTATCCAATTACTAGCGCACACAACCGGCAAAAATGTATCTGTTTTGCGCGCTAGGCAAAACTGTCAAGATTAACCAAAAATTACCCAGCGCGCACAACCTGCAAAATTGTGACGGTTTTGCGCACTACGTAAATAATGTCTACATTTACCCAAAGTGATCCAGCGCGCACAACCTGCAAAATTGTGACTGTTTTACGCGCTAGGCAAAACTGTCTACATTTGCCCAAAAATTATCCAATTCGAAGAACCGGCAAAATTGTGACAGTTTTACGCTCTGAGCAAAACTGTCAACATTTACCCAAAATTACCCGAGGCGCACAACCGGCAAAATTGTGACAGTTTTACGCTATGAGCAAAACTGTCAACATTTACCCAAAATTACCCAGGGCGCACAACCGGCAAAATTGTGACAGTTTTACGCTCTGAGCAAAACTGTCTACCTTTACCCAAAATTACCCGGGGCACACAACCGGCAAAAATGTGACCGTTTTGCGCGCTAGGCAAAAATGTCTATATTAACACAAAATTACGCGGCGTGCACAACCCGCAAAATTGTCTACATTAACCAAAATTACCTAGCGCGCACAGCCGGCAAAATTGTGACAGTTTTGCGCACTGTGCAAAACCGTATACATTTACCCAAAATTACCCAGTTCGTACAACCTGCGAAGATGTGACCGTTTTGGGCGTTGGGCAAAAATGTCCACATTTACCCAAAAGTACCCAGCGCGCCCAACCGGCCAAATTGTGACCGTTTTGCGCGCTTTGCAAATAATGTCTACATTTACCCAAATTTACCAAGCGCCCATAACCTGCAAAATTGTGATTGTTTTGGGCGTTGAGCACAAATGTCTACATTTACCCAAAGTGACCCAGCGGCCACAACCTGTAAAATTATGACTGTTTAGCACGCTGACCAAATATGTCTACATTTACCCAAAATTAGACAGCGCTCACAAGCGGCAAAATTCTGACCATTTTGCGCACTGAGCAAAAATGTCTACATTTAACCAAATTTACTTAGCGCGCATAGCCGACAAAATTGTGACTGTTTTGCGTGCTGGGCAAAACGGTCAACATTTACCCAAAATTACTAGTGCAAACACCCGGCAAAATTGTTAGTGTTTTCCGCACTGAGCAAAACAGCCTACATTTGTCGAAAATTACCCAACGCGCACAACCGTCAAAATTGTGACCGTTTTGCGCGTGGAGCAAAACAACCAACATTACTCCAAAATTACCCAGGACGCACAACCTGCAAAATTGTGACCGTTTTGCGTGCAGGGCAAAAATGTCTATATTTAACAAAAATTACTCAGGGCGCAGTGATGGCAAAATTGTAACCGTTTGCGCGATGGGCAAAACTGTCTACATTTAACCAAAATTACCATCGTGCACACCCGGCAAAATTGTGACCTTTTTGCGCGCAGGGCAAAACTGTCTACATTTACCCAAATTTACCATCGTGCACACCTGGTAAAATTGTGACCGCTTTGCGCGCAGAGCAAAACTGTCGACATTTACACAAAATTACCAGCGCAAAAATCTGGTAAAATTGTGACCGTTTTGAGCGCTGGGCAAAAATGTCAACATTTACCCAAATTTACTCAGCTCGCCCAACCGGCAAAATTGTGACCGTTTTGCGCACTACGCAAATAATGTCTACATTTACCAAAAGTGACCCAGCGCGCACAACCTGCAAAATTGTGACCGTTTTGCGCCCGAGGCAAAACTTACTACATTTCCCCAAAATTACCAGCACACACCCGGCAAAATTGTAACCGTTTTGCTCGCTGAACAAAAATGTCTTAATTTACCCAAAGTTACCAGCGTACACACCCGGAAAAATTGTGACCGTTTTTGCGCGTTGGGCACAACTGTCTACATTTACCCAAAATTACCAGTGCACAAACCCGACAAAATTGTTATTGTTTTGCGCGCTGGGCAAAACAGCCTACATTTGCCCAAAATTACCCAACGCGCACAACCTGCAAAAATGTGATGGTTTTGCGCGCTGAGCAAACCTGTCATCATTTTCCAAAAATTATCCAATTCGAATAACCGGCAAAATTGTGACAGTTTTACGCTCTGAGCAAAACTCTCTACATGTACCCAAAATTACCCGGGGCGCACAACCGGCAAAAATGTGACCGTTTTGCACGCTAGGCAAAACTGTCTATATTAACCCAAAATTACCCAGCGCGCACAACCCGCAAAATTGTGACCGTTTTGCGCGCTGACCAAATATGTCTATATTTACCCAAAATTACACAGCGCTCACAACCGGCAAAATTGTGACAGTTTTGCGCGTTGGACAAAAAACGTCTACATTAACCAAAATTACCTAGCGCGCATAGCCGGCAAAATTGTGACAGTTTTGCTCCCTGTGCAAAACCGTATACATTTACCCAAAATTACCCAGTTCGTACAACCGGCAAAAATATGATCGTTTTGGGCGTTGGGCAAAACTATACACATTTACCCAAAATTACTCAGCGCGCATAGCTGACCAAATTGTAACTGTTTTGGGCACAACCGGCAAAATTGTGACCGTTTTGCGTGCTGAGCAAAACAGCCAACATTTGTCCAAAATTACCCAGGACGCACAACCCGCAAAATTGTGACAGTTTTGCGCGCTGAGCAAAAATGTCTATATTTCACCAAAATTACTCAGTGCGCAGTGCCGGCAAAATTGTAACCGTTTTGCGCGCTGGGCAAAACTGTGTACATTTACCCAAAATTACCAGCGTGCACACCCGTCAAAATTGTGACCGTTTTGCGCGCAGGGCAAAACTGTCGACATTTACCCAAAATTACCCACGCCCACATCCGGTAAAATTGTGACCGTTTTGAGCGCTGGTCAAAAATGTCAACATTTACCCAAATTTATTCAGCCCGCACAACAGGCAAAATTGTGACCGTTTTGTGCACTGACCTTAACTGTCTACATTTTCCAAATATTACCCAGCGCGCACAACCGGTAAAATTTTGACAGTTTTGCACGCTGTGTAAAACCGTCTACACTTGACAAAAATTACCCAGTGCGCCCAACCGGCAAAATTGTGACCGTTTTGCGAGCTGGGCAAAACTGTCTACAATTACACAAAATTACCCAGCGCGAACAACTGGTAAAATTGTGACCGTTTTGCGCGCTACGTAATTAATGTCTACATTTACCCAAATTTCCTCAGCGCCCACATCCCTCAAAATTGTGACTATTTTGCACTCTGAGTACAAATGTCTGCATTTACCCTAAGTGACCCAGCGCGCACATCAATCAAAATTCTGACTGTTTTGCGCGCTGACCAAATATGTCTATATTACCAATTTTACACAGCGCTCCCAACCGGCAAAATTGTGACCATTTTACGCACAATTACCAGCACGCATCTGGCAAAACTGTCAACATTTACCCAAAATTACTAGTGCACACATCCGGCAAAATCGTTATTGCTTTGCGCGCAGAGCAAAACAGCCTACATTTGCCCAAAATTAGCCAACGCGCACAACCGGTAATATTGTGACCGTTTTGCGCGCTGAGCAAAACTGTCTTCATTTTCCAAAAATTATCCAATGCAAATAACCGGCAAAATTGTGACGGTTTTAGGCTCTGAGCAAAACTGTCTACCTTTACCCAAAATTACCTAGTGCCCACAACCGGCATAAATGTGTCTGTTTTGCGCGCTAGGCAAAACTGTCAATATTATCCCAAAATTACCAAGCGCGCACAACCTGCGAAATTGTGACGGTTTTGCCCGCTACGCAAATAATGTCTACATTTACCCTAAGTGACCCAGCGCGCACAACCTGCAAAATTGTGACGGTTTGGCACGCTAGGCAAAACTGTCTACATTTCCCCAAAATTTCCAGGGCACAGCCGGTAAAATTGTAACCGTTTTGTGCGCTGGACAAAAATGTCTTCATTTACCCAAAATTACCAGCACGCACACCCGGCAAAATTGTGACCGTTTTGCGCGCTGGGCAAAACTGTCGACATTTACCCAAAATTACCAGCGCAAACATCCGATAAAATTGTGACTGGTTTGAGCGCTGGGCAAAAATGTCAACATTTACCCAAATTTATTCAGCCCGCACAACCAGCAAAATTGTGACAGTTTTGCGCACTGACCATAACTGTCTACATTTTCCTAACATTACCCAACGCACACAACCGGTAAAATTTTGACAGTTTTGCATGCTGTGTAAAACCGTCTACGTTTAACAAAAATTACCCAGTGCGCCCAAGCGGTAAAATTGTGACTGTTTTGCGAGCTGGGCAAAACTGTCTACAATTACACAAAATTACCCAGCGCGCACAACCGGCAAAATTGTGACCGTTTTACGCGCTACGTAAATAATGTCTACATTTACCCAAATTTCATCAGCGCCCACAACCCGCAAAATTTGACTATTTTGCGCTCTGAGTACAAATGTCTGCATTTACCCTAAGTGACCCAGCGCGAACAACCTGCAAAATTATCACTGTTTTGCGCGCTGACCAAATATGTCTACATTTAACCAAATTTACACAGCGCTCACAACCGGAAAAATTGTGACCATTTTGCGCACTGAGCAAAAATGACGACATTTAACCAAAATTACTCAGCGCGGATAGCCGGCAAAATTATGACTGTTTGCGCGCTGTGTAAAACTGTCAACATTTACCCAAAACTACTAGTGCACACACCCAGCAAAATCGTTATTGCTTTTTGCGATGAGCAAAACAGCCTACATTTGCCCAAAATTACCCAACGCGCACAACCGGTAAAATTGTAACCGTTTTGTACGCTGAGCAAAACTGTCTTCATTTCCCCAAAATTACCAGCGCACACCCGGCAAAATTGTAACAGTTTGGCGCGCTGGACAAAAATGTCTTCATTTACCCAAAATTACCAGCGCGCACACCAGGCAAAATTGTGACCGTTTTGCGCGCTGGGCAAAACTGTCTGCATTTACCCAAAATTATCAGTGCACACACCCGGCAAAATTGTTATTATTTTGCGCGCTGCGCAAAACAGTCTACATTTGCCCAAAATTACCCAGCGCGCACACCCGGCAAAGTTGTGACTGTTTTGCGCGATGAGCAAAACTGTCCTCATTTTCCAAAAATTATCCAATTCGAATAACCGGCAAAACCGTGTGAGTTTTACGCTCTGAGCAAAACTGTCTAAATTTACCCAAAATTACCCGGGGCGCACAACCGGCAAAAATGTGACCGTTTTCCGCGCTAGGCAAAACTGTCTATATTAACCCAAAATTACCCAGCGCGCACAACCCTCAAAATAGTGACCGTTTTGCGCGCTGACCAAATATGTGTATATTTACCCAAAATTAAACAGCGCACACAACCGGCAAAATTGTGACCGTTTTGCGCGTTGGGCAAAAAATGTCTACATTAACCAAAATTACCTAGCTCGCATAGCCGGCTAAATTGTGACAGTTTTGCGCCCCGTGCAAAACCGTATACATTTACCCAAAATTACCCAGTTCGTACAACCGGCAAAAATGTGACTGTTTTGGGCGTTGGGTAAAACTGTCCACATTTACCCAAAATTACCCAGCGCCCATAACCTGCAAAATTGTGACTATTTTGGGCGTTGAGCACAAATGTCTACATTCACCCAAAGTGACCCAACGGGCACAACCTGTAAAATTATGACTGTTTTGCACGCTGATCAAATATGTCTACATTTACCCAAAATTAGACAGCGCTCACAACCGGGAAAATCCTGACCATTTTGTGCGCTGAGCAAAAATGTCTACATTTAACCAAATTTACTCACCGCACATAGCCGTCAAAATTGTGACTGTTTTGCGTGCTGGGCAAAACGGTCAACATTTACCCAAAATTACCAGTGCACACACCCGGCCAAATTGTTAGTGTTTTGCGCGCTGAGCAACACATCCTACATTTGTCGAAAATTACCCAACGCGCACAACCGGCAAAATTGTGACCGTTTTGCGCGCTGGGCAAAACAACCTACATTTACCCAAAATTACCAGCGTGTACAGCCGGCAAAAATGTGACCGTTTTGCGCGTAGGGCAAAACTGTCGACATTTACCCAAAATTACCAGCGCACACATCCGGGAAAATTGTGACCGTTTTGAGCGCTGGGCAAAAATGTCAACATTTACCCAAATTTATTCAGCCCGCACAACCGGCAAAATTGTGACCGTTTTGCGCACTGACCAAACCTGTCTACATTTTCCAAACATTACCCAGCGCGCACAACCGGTAAAATTTTGACAGTTTTGCACGCTGTGTAAAACCGTCTACATTTAACAAAAATTACCCAGTGCGCCCAAGCGGCAAAATTGTGATCGTTTTGCGGGCTGGGCAAAACTGTCTACAATTACACAAAATTACCAAGCGCGCACAACCGGCAAAATTTTGACCGTTTTGCGCGCTACGTAAATAATGTCTACATTTACCCAAATTTCCTCAGCGCCCACAACCCGCAAAATTGTTACTATTTTACGCTCTGAATACAAATGTCTGCATTTATCCTAAGTGCCCAACGCGCACAACCTGTAAAATTATCACTGTTTTGCTCGCTGACCAAATATGTTTACATTTAACCAAATTTACACATCGCTCACAACCGGCAAAATTGTGACCATTTTGCGCACTAAGCAAAAATGACGACATTTAACCAAAATTATTCAGCGCGCTTAGCCGGCAAAATTGTGAATGGTTTGCGCGCAGGGGAAAACTGTCAACATTTACCCAAAATTACTAGTGCACACATCCGGCAAAATCGTTATTACTGTGCGCGCAGAGCAAAACAGCCTACATTTACCCAAAATTAGCCAACACGCACAGCCGGTAAAATTGAGACCGTTTTGCACGCTGAGCAAAACTGTCTTCATTTTCCAAAAAATATCCAATGCGACCAACCGGTAAAATTGTGACAGTTTTACGCTCTGAGCAAAACTGTCTACATTTACCCAAAATTACCTAGTTCCCACAACCGGCAAAAATGTGTTCGTTTTGCGCGCTAGGCAAAACTGTCAGTATTACCCCAAAATTACCCAGCGCGCACAACCTACAAAATTGTGACGGTTTTGCGCGCTACGCAAATAATGTCTACATTTACCCAAAGTGACCCAGCGCGCAAAACCTGCAATATTGTGACGGTTTTGCGCGCTAGGCAAAACAGTCTACATTACCCCAAAATTTCCAGCGCACACCCGGCAAAATTGTCACCGTTTTACGCGCTAGACAAAAATGTCTTCATTTACCCAAAAATACCAACGCGCACACCCGGCAAAATTGTAACCGTTTTACGCGCTGGGCAAAACTGTCTACATTTACCCAAAATTACCCGGGGCGCACAACCGGCAAAAATGTGACAGTTTTGCGCGCTAGCAAAAACATCCTACATTTGCCCAAAAATTACCCAACGCGCACAACCGGCAAAATTGTGAAGGTTTTGCGCGCTGAGCAAAACTGTCCTCATTTTCCAAAAATTATCCAATTTGAATAACCGTCAAAAGTGTGAGAGTTTTACGCGCTGGGCAAAACTGTCTACATTTACCCAAAATTACTCGGGGCACACAACCGGCAAAAATGTGACAGTTTTGCGCGCTAGGCAAAACTGTCTTTATTAACCCAAAATTACCCGGCGCTCACAACCCGCAAAATTTTGACCGTTTTGCGCGCTGACCAAATATGTCTATATTTACCCAAAATTACACAGCGTTCACAACCGGCAAAATTGTGACCGTTTTGCGCGTTGGGCAAAAAATGTCTACATTAACCAAAATTACCTAGCGCGCATAGCCGGCTAAATTGTGACAGTTTTGCGTGCTGTGCAAAACCGTATACATTTACCCAAAATTACCCAATTCGTACAACCGGCAAAAATGTGACCGTTTTGGGCGTTCGGTAAAACTGTCCACATTTACCCAAAATTACCCAGCGCGCCCAACCGGCCAATTAGTGACCGTTTTGCGCGCTATGCAAATAATGTCTACATTTACCCAAATTTACCCAGCGCCCATAACCTGCAAAATTGTGACTATTTTGCGCGTTGAGCAGAAATGTTTACATTTACCCAAAGTGACCCAGCGGGCACAACATGTAAAATTATGACTGTTTAGCACGCTGACCAAATATGTCTACATTTACCCAAAATTAGACAGCGCTCACAACCGATAAAATCCTGACCATTTGGCGCGCTGAGCAAAAATGTCTACATTTAACCAAATTTACTCAGCGCGCACAGCTGACAAAATTGAGACTGTTTTGCCTGCTGGACAAAATGGTCATCATTTACCCAAAATTACCCGTGCACACACCCGGCAAAATTGTTAGCGTTTTGCGCGCTGAGCAACACATCCTACATTTGTCGAAAACTACCCAACGCGCACAACCGGCAAAATTGTTACCGTTTTGCGCGCTGAGCAAAACAGCCAACATTTGTCGAAAACTACCCAACGCGCACAACCTGTAAAATTGTGACCGTTTTGCGCGCTGAGCAAAACAGCCAACATTTGTCCAAAATTACCCAGGACGCACAACCCACAAAATTGTGACAGTTTTGCTCGCAGGGCAAAAATGTCTTTATTTAACCAAAATTACTCAGCGCGCAGTGCCGGCAAAAATTGTGACCGTTTTGCGCGCTGGGCTAAACGGTCTACATTTACCCAAAATTACCAGCGTGCACACCCGGCAATATTGTGACCGTTTTGCGCGTAGGGCAAAACTGTCGACATTTACCCAAAATTACCAGCGCACACATCCGAGAAAATTGTGACCGTTTTGAGCGCTGGGAAAAAATGTCAACATTTACCCAAATTTATTCAGCCCGCACAACCGGAAAAATTGTGACCGTTTTGCGCACTGACCAAACCTGTCTACATTTTCCAAACATTACCCAGCGCGCACAACCGGCAAAATTTTGACCGTTTTGCACACTGACCATAACAGTCTACATTTTCCAAAAATTACCCGGCGCGCACAACCGGTAAAATTTTGACAGTTTTGCAAGCTGTGTAATACCGTACATTTAACAAAACTTACCCAATGCGCCCAACTGGCAAAATTATGACCGTTTTGCGAGCTGGGCAAAACTGTCTACATTTACACAAAATTACCCAGTGCGCACAACCGGAAAAATTGTGACCGTTTTTGCGCGCTACGTAAATAATGTCTACATTTACCAAAATTTCCTCAGCGCCCACAACCCGCAAAATTGTGACTATTTTGCGCGCTGAGTACAAATGTTTGCATTTACCCAAAGTGACCCAGCGCGAACAACCTGCAAAATTATCACTGTTTTGCGCGCTGATCAAATATGTCTACATTTAACCAAATTTACACAGCGCTCACAACTGGCAAAATTGTGACCATTTTGTGCCCTGAGCAAAAATGACGACATTTAACCAAAATTACTCAGCGCGCATAACCGGCAAAATTGTGACTGTTTTGCGCGCTGGGTAAAACTGTCAACATGTACCCAAAATTACAAGTGCACACACCCGGCAAAATCGTTATTGTTTTAAGCGCTGAGCAAAACAGCCTACATTTACCCAAAATTACCCAACGCGCACAACCGGTAAAATTGTGACCGTTTTGCGCGCTGAGCCAAACTGTCTTCATTTTCCAAAAATTATCCAATGCGAACAACCGGCAAAATTGTAACAGTTTTCCGCGCTGAGCAAAACTGTCTACATTTACCCCAAATTACCTTGTGCACACAACCGGCAAAAATGTGTTTGTTTTGCGCGCTAGGTAAAACTGTCAATATTAACCCAAAATTACACAGCACGTACAACCTGCAAAATTGTGACGGTTTTGCGCGCTATGCAAATAATGTCTACATTTACCCAAAGTGACCCAGCGCGCACAACCTACAAAATTGTGACCGTTTTGCGCGCTAGGCAAAACAGTCTACATTTACCCAAAATTTCCAGCGCACACCCGGTAAAATTGTCAGCGTTTTGTGCACTGGACAAAAATGTCTTCATTTACCCAAAATTACCAGCGCGCACACCCGGAAAAATTGTGACCGTTTTGCGCGCTGGACAAAACTGTCTACATTTACCTAAAATTACCAGTGCACACACCCGGTAAAATTGTTATTGTTTTGCGCACTGTGCAAAACAGCCTACATTTGCCCAAAATTACCGAGCGCGCACAACCGGCAAAAATGTGACCGTTTTGCACTCTAGGCAAAACTGTCTATATTAACCCAAAATTACCCAGCGCGCACAACCCGCAAAATTGTGACAGTTTTGCGCGCTGACCAAATATGTCTTTATTTACCCAAAATTACACAGCGCTCACAACCGCCAAAATTGTGAATGTTTTCCGCGTTGGGCAAAAAATGTCTACTTAAACAAAAATTATCTAGCGCGCATAGCCGGCAAAATTGCGACAGTTTTGCGCCCTGGGTAAAACCGTAGACATTTACCCAAAATTACCCAGTTCGTACAATCGGAAAAAATGTGACCGTTTTGGGCGTTGGGTAAAACTGTCCACATTTACCTAAAATTACCCAGCTCTCCCAACGCGCAAAAATGTGACCGTTTTGCGCGTAAAATTGTGACCGTTTTGCGCGCTATGCAAATAATGTCTACATTTACCCAAATTTACCCAGCGCCCATAACCTGCAAAATTGTGACTATTTTGTGCGTTGAGCACAAATGTCTACATTTACCCAAAGTGACCCAACGGGCACAACCTGTAAAATTATGACATTTTTGCAAGCTGACCAAATATGTCTACATTTACCGAAAATTAGACAGCGCTCACAACCAGCAAAATTCTGACCATTTTGCGCGTTGAGCAAAAATTTCTACATTTAACCAAATTTACTCAGCGCGCACAGTCGACAAAATTGTGAATGTTTTGCGTGCTGGGCAAAACGGTCAACATTTACCCAAAATTACCAGTGCACACACCCGGCAAAATTGTTAGCGTTTTGCGCGCTGAGCAAAACAGCCTACATTTGTCGAAAATTACCCAATGCGCACAACCTGCAAAATTGTGACCGTTTTGCGCGCTGAGCAAAACAGCCAACATATGTCCAAAATTACCCAGGATGCACAACCTGTAAAATTGTGACCGTTTTGCGCGCTGAGCAAAAATGTCTATATTTAACCAAACTTACTCAGCGCACAGTGCCGGCAAAATTGTAACCGTTTTACGCGCTGGACAAAACTGTCTACATTTACCCAAAATTACCAGCGTGCACACCCGGCAAAATTGTGACCGTTTTGTGCGCAGGGCAAAACTGTCAACATTTACCCAAAATTTCCAGCGTACACACCGGACAAAATTGTGACCGTTTTGCGCGCGGGGCAAAAATGTCGACATTTACCCAAAATTACCAACGCACACATCCGGTAAAATTGTGACTGTTTTGAGCGCTGGGCAAAAATGTCAACATTTACCCAAATTTATTCAGCCCACACAACCGGCAAAATTGTGACCGTTTTATACACTGACCATAACTGTCTACATTTTCCCAAAATTACACATCGTGCACAACCGGTAAAATTTTGACAGTTTTGCACGCTATGTAAAACCGTACATTTAACAAAAATTACCAAGTGCGCCCAACCGGCAAAATTATGACCGTTTTGCGAGCTGGGTAAAACTGTCTACAATTACACAAAATTACCGATCGCGCACAACCGGAAAAATTGTGACCGTTTTCCGCGCTACGTAAATAATGTCTACATTTACCCAAATTTCCTCAGCGCCCACAACCCGTAAAATTGTGACCATTTTGCGCACTGAGCAAAAATGATGACATTTAACCAAAATTACTCAGTGCGCATAGCCGGCAAAATTGTGACTGTTTTGCGCGCTGGGTAAAACTGTCAACATTTACCCAAAATTACTAGTGCACACACCCGGCAAAATCGTTATTGTTTTAAGCGCTGAGCAAAACAACCTACATTTGTCCAAAATTACGCAACGCGCACAACCGGTAAAATTGTGACCGTTTTGCGCGCTGGGCAAAACTGTCTTCATTTTCCAAAAATTATCCAATGCGAACAACCGGCAAAATTGTAACAGTTTTACGCTCTGAGCAAAACTGTCTACCTTTACCCAAAATTACCTAGTGCACACAACCGGTAAAAATGTGTTCGTTTTGCGTGCTAGGCAAAACTGTCAATATTAACCCAAAATTACACTGCGCGCACAACCTGCAAAATTGTGACGGTTTTGCGCGCTACGCAAATAATGTCCCAAAATGACCTAGCGCGCACAACCTGCAAAATTGTGACCGTTTTGCGCGCTTGGCAAAACAGTCTACATTTACCCAAAATTTCCAGCGCACACCCGGTAAAATTGTCACCGTTTTGCGCGTTGGACAAAAATGTCTTCATTTACCCAAAATTACCAGCGTGCACAACCGGTAAAATTGTGACCGTTTTGCGCACTGGGCAAAACTGTCTACATTTACCCAAAATTACCAAGGTCGTACAATCTGCAAAAATGTGACCGTTTTGGGCGTTGGGAAAAACTGTCCACAATTACCCAAAATTACCCAGTGCTCCCAACCGGCCAAATTGTGACCGTTTTGTGACTATTTTGTGCGTTGAGCACAAATGTCTACATTTACCCAAAGTGACCCAGCGGGCACAACCTCTTAAATTATGACATTTTTGCACGCTGACCAAATATGTCTACATTTACCTAAAATTAGACAGCGCTCACAACCGGCAAAATTCTGACCATTTTGCACGTTGAGCAAAAATTTCTACTTTTAACCAAATTTACTCAGCGCGCACAACCGAAAAAATTGGGAATGTTTTGCGTGCTAGGCAAAACGGTCAACATTTACCCAAAATTACCAGTGCACACACTCGGCAAAATTGTTAGCGTTTTGCGCGCTGCGCAAAACAGCCTACATTTGTCGAAAATTACCCAATGCGCACAACCTGCAAAATTGTGACCGTTTTGCGCGCTGATCAAAACAGCCAACATATGTCCAAAATTACACAGGATGCACAACCTGTAAAATTGTGACCGTTTTGCGCGTTGAGCAAAAATGTCTATATTTAACCAAAATTACTCAGCGCATAGTGCCGGCAAAATTGTAACCGTTTTGCGCGCTGGGCAAAACTGTCTACATTTATCCAAAATTACTAGCGTGTACACCCGGCAAAATTGTGACCGTTTTGCGCGCCGGGCAAAACTGTCTACATTTACCCAAAATTACCAGCATGCACACCGGACAAAATTGTGACCATTTTAAGCGCAGGGCAAAAATGTCGAAATTTACCCAAAATTACCAGCGCACACAACCGGTAAAATTGTGACTGTTTTGTGCGCTGGACAAAAATGTCCACATTTACCCAAATTTATTCAGCCCACACAACCGGCAAAATTGTGACCGTTTTGCACACTGACCATAACTGTCTACATTTTCCCAAAATTACACAGCGTGCACAACCGGTAAAATTTTGACAGTTTTGCACGCTGTGTAAAATCGTACATTTAACAAAAATTACCCAGTGTGCCCAACCGGCAAAATTATGCCCGTTTTGCGAGCTGGGCAAAACTGTCTACAATTACACAAAATTACCCAGTGCGCACAACCGGAAAAATTGTGACCGTTTTGCGCGCTACGTAAATAATGTCTACATTTACCCAAATTTCCTCAGCGCCCACAAGCCACAAAATTGTGATTCTTTTGCGCTCTGAGTACAAATGTCTGCATTTACCCTATGTGACCCAGCGCGCACAACCTGTAAAATTATCACTGTTTTGCGCGCTGACCAAATATGTCTACATTTAACCAAATTTACACAGTGCTCACAACCGGCAAAATTGTGACCATTTTGCGCACTGAGCAAAAATGACGACATTTAACCAAAATTACTCAGCGCGCATAGCCGGCAAAATTGTGACTGTTTTGCGCGCTGGGTAAAACTGTCAACATTTACCCAAAATTACTAGTGCACACACCCGGCAAAATCGTTATTGTTTTAAGCGCTGAGAAAAACAACCTACATTTGCCCAAAATAACCCAACGCGCACAACCGGTAAAATTGTGACCGTTTTGCGCGCTGAGCAAAACTGTCTTCATTTTCCAAAAATTATCCAATGCGACCAACCGGCAAAATTGTAACAGTTTTACGCTCTGAGCAAAACTGTTTACCTTTACCCAAAATTACCTAGTGCACACAACCGGCAAAAATGTGTTCGTTTTGCGCGCTAGGCAAAACTGTCAATATTAACCCAAAATTACACAGCGCGCACAACCTACAAAATTGTGACGGTTTTGCGCGCTACGCAAATAATGTCTACATTTACCCAAAATGACCCAGCGCGCACAACCTGCAAAATTATGACCGTTTTGCGCGCTAGGCAAAACAGTCTACATTTACCCAAAATTTCCAGCGCACACCGGGTAAAATTGTCTCCGTTTTGCGCGTTGGACAAAAATGTCTTCATTTACCCAAAATTATCAGCGCGCACACCCGGTAAAATTGTGACCGTTTTGCGCGCTATGCAAAACTGTCTTCATTTACCCAAAATTACCCAGTTCGTACAATCGGCAAAAACGTGACCGTTTTGGGCGATGGGCAAAACTGTCCACATTTACCCAAAATTACCCAGCGCTCCCAACCGGACAAATTGTGACCGTTTTGCGCGCTATGCAAATAATGTCTACATTTACCCAAATTTACCCAGGCCCATAACATGCAAAATTGTGACTATTTTGTGCGTTGAGCACAAATGTCTACATTTACCCAAAGTGACCCAGCGGGCACAACCTGTAAAATTATGAAATTTTTGCACGCTGACCAAATATGTCTACATTTACCTAAAATTAGACAGCGATCACAACCGGCAAAATTCTGACCATTTTGCGCGTTGAGCAAAAATTTCTACATTTAACCAAATTTACTCAGCGCGCACAGCCGACAAAATTGTGACTGTTTTGCGTGATGGGCAAAACGTTCAACATTTACCCAAAATTACCAGTGCACACACCCAGCAAAATTGTTAGCGTTTTGCGCGCAGAGCAAAACAGCCTACATTTGTCGAAAATTACCCAATGCGCACAACCGGCAAAATTGTGACCGTTTTGCGCGCTGAGCAAAACAGCCAACATATGTCCAAAATTACCCAGGATGCACCACCTGTAAAATTGTGACCGTTTTGCGCGCTGAGCAAAAATGTCTTTATTTAACCAAAATTACTCAGCGCACAGTGCCTGCAAAATTGTTATAGTTTTGCGTGCTGTGCAAAACAGCCTACATTTGCCCAAAATTACCCAACGCACACAACCGGCAAAATTGTAATGGTTTTGCGCGCTAGGCAAAACTGTCCTCATTTTCCAAAAAATATCCAATTCGAATAACCGGCAAACTTGTGACAGTTTTACGCTTTGAGCAAAACTGTCTACATTAACCCAAAATTACCCAGCGCGCACAACCCTCAAATTTGTGACCGTTTTGCGAGCTGACCATATATGTCTATATTTACCAAAAATTACACAGCGCACACACCCGGCAAAATTGTGACCGTTTTGCGCGCTGGGCAAAAATGTCAACATTTACCCAAAATTACTCAGCCTGCACAGCCGGCAAAATTGTGACTGTTTTACGCATTGACTAAAATTGTCTGTATTTTCCAAAAATTACCCAGCGCGCACAACTGGCAAATTGTGACAGTTTTGCGCCCTGAGCAAAACTGTCTCCATTTACGAAAAATTACCTAGCGTGCACCACTGGCAAAAATGTGACTGTTTTGCACGCTTGGCAAAACTATCTTCATTTACCCAAAATTACCCAGCGCGCAAAAACGGCAAAATTGTGACGTTTTGCACGCTATGGAAATAATGTCTACATTTACCCAAATTTACCCAGCGCCCACAACCCGCAAAATTGTGACTTTTTTGCACGCTGAGCACAAATGTCTACATTTACCCAAGGTGATCCAGCGTGCAGAACCTGCAAAATTGTGACCGTTTTGCGTGCTGACCAAATATGTCTACATTTACCCAAAACTATACTTCGTTCACAACTGGCAAAATTGTGACCATTTTGCGCGCTGAACAAAAATGTCTACATTAAACCAAAATAACTCAGTGCGCATAGCCAGCAAAAGTGCGACTGTTTTGCGCACTGGGCAAAATTGTCTACATTTACCCAAAATTACCAGCGCACACACCCGGGAAAATTGTGACTGTTTTGCGCGCTGCGTAAAACAGCCTACATTTGCCCAAAATTACCCAACCCCGCACAACCGGCAAAATTGTGATCGTTTTGCGTGCTGAACAAAACTGTCTACATTTCCCCAAAATTACCCAGTGCGCACAACCGGAAAAATTGTGACAGTTTTGTGTGTTGCGTAAAAAATTTCTACATTTACCCAAAATTACCAAGCGTGCACAACCTTCAAAATTTGTGAGCGTTTTGCGCGCTGTGAAAAAATGTTTACATTTCCCCAAAATTGCCATGTGTGCACAACCGTCAATAATTGTGACCATTTTGCGCAATGGATAAAAATGTCGATATTTATCCAAAATTATCTAGCGCGCACAGCTGGCAAAATTTTGACCGTTTTGCGCCTTGAGCAAAACAGTATACATTTGCCCAAAATTACGCAGCGCGCATAGCCGGCAAAATTGAGACCGTTTTGCGTGCCGAGCAAAACTGCCTACATTTGCCAAAAATTAGCCAACGCACAACCGACAAAATTGTGACCGTTTTGCGCGCTAAGCAAAAATGTCTACATTTTCCAAAAATTACCCAACGCGCACAACCGGCAAAATTGTGATAGTTTTACGCTCTGAGCAAAACTGTCTACATTTGCCCAAAATTACCCAGTGCGCACAACCGGCAAAAAATGTGATCGTTTTGCACGCTGGGCAAAACTGTCTACATATACCCAAAATTACCCCGTGTGCACAACCCGTAAAATTGTGATTGTTTTGCGCGCTACGCAAATAATGTCTACATTTACCCAAAGTGACCCAGCGCGCACAACCTGCAAAATTGTGATTGTTTTGCAAGTTGACCAAATATGTCTACATTTACCCAAAGTGACTCTGGGCGCACAACCGGTAAACTTGTGACCGTTTTGCGCACTGAGCCAAAATGTTTACATTTTTACCCAAATTACTCAGGGCGCATAGCCGGCAAAATTGTGACCGTTTTGCGCGCTAGGCAAAACTGTCTACATTTACCCAAAATTACCAGCACGCACACCCGGTAAAATTGTGACCGTTTTGCGCGCTGGGCAGTCTACATTTACTCAAAATTGTGTTTTGAATCCAAGAGTAAATTTCGTGCAGTTTTTCCGTAGAAAACATTGGTGACACGCTATCGAAAGCTCGGGAACGAAGATTTCGATCGTTTGAGGCCTAAAATTCCCGTCTTCCATTAGAAAGATCTAGGAAAGCCATAAATCGAAAAATACTTCAAACCTTCTATTTTGGGCAACCGTTGGGCAATTCCAATTGAAATTACGTGGGAATAGCGTTAACAATCTCCTCTCTACACAGAAACAACATTTACTCTCCATTTGACCTCATATTCCTCCAAAACTCCCACGAATTCCGTGTGAGTCCCAGAAATTAGAGATGGGTGCCATTGCTTGTGTTTTGAATCCAAGAGTAAATTCTTGTAGTTTTTCGGAAGAAAACGATGGTGACGCACTATCAGATGCTCATGAATAAAGAATTCTATATTTTAAGGCCTAAAATGCCCTTCTTCATCCATTAGAGTGAGATAGGGCAGTCAGAAACTGAAAAATGCTTCAAACATGCTATTTTGGCCATTCAATGGACAATTCCAGTTGAAATTACATGGGAATAGAGTAAACAACCTCCTCTCCAGATAGAAATAAAGTTTACTCTCCATTTATCCTCATATTCCTCCAAAAGTCCCACGAATTCAGTGCGAGTCCCAGAAATCAGAGACGGGTGCAATGGCTTGTGTTTAGAATCCAAGAGTAAATTCGTGTAGTTTTCCGTAGAAAATATTGGTGACAAACTATCGGAAGCTCGGAACGAAGTTTTCGATCGTTTGAGGCCTAGAATGCCCTCCTTCATCCATTAGAGAGAGCTAGGGCAGCCACAAACCAAAAAATGCTTGAAACCTTCTATTTTGGACAACCGTTGGGTAATTCCAATTGAAATTACGTGGGAATAGAGTAAACAACACCCTCGCTGCATAAAAACAACGTTTACTCTCCATTTGTCCTCATATTCCTCCAAAACTCCCAAGAAACCCTAGAATGCCAGAAATCAGAGACATGTGCTTGTGTTTTGAATCCAACAGTAAATTCATGTAGTTTTTCGGTAGAAACCCTTGGTGACGTACTATCGGATGCTTACGAATGTATATTTCGATTGTTTGAGACCTAGAATGCCCTCCTTCATCTATTAGAGTGAGCTAAGGCTGCCAGAAACTGAAAAATGCTTCAAACATGCTATTATGGGCAACCATTGGGCAGTTCTAATTGAAATGTCTTGGGAATAGAGAAAACAAACTCCTCTCCACATTGAAACGACGTTTACTCTCCATTTCTCCCCATATTCCTGCAAAACTCCTACGAATATCGTTTGGGTTCCAGAAATCAGAGACGTGTGCCAATGCTTGTGTTTTCCATCCAAGAGTAAATTTGGGTAGCTTTCGAAAGAAAACGATGGTGACGTACTATCGAATGCTTAGGAACGAATATTTCGATCGTTATAGGCCTTGAATGCTCTCCTTCATCCATTAGAGTGAGCTAAGGCAACCAGACACTGAAAAATTCTTCAAACCTGCTGTTATGGGCAACCATTGGATAATTCCAATTGAAATTTCGTGGGAATAGAGGAAATAACCTCCTCTCCACATAGAAACAGCATTTACTCACCATTTCTATATTCCTCCAAAACTCCCATGAATACTGTTCGAGTTGCAAAAATCAGATACGGGTGCCATTACTTGTGTTTTACATTCAAGAATAAATTCTTGTAGGTTTTTTATAGAAAAGGATTGTGATGCACTATCGAAATCTTGGGAATGAATATTTCGATTTTTTGAGGCCTTGAATGCCCTCCTCCATCCATTAGAGTGAGATATGGCAACCAGAAACCGGAAAATGCTTCAAACATGCTTTTATGGGCAATCGTTGGGCAATTCCAGTTGAAATTGCTTGGGAATAGAGTAAGCAACCCCTCTCCGCACAGAAATAACGTTTACTCTCCATTTGTCCTCATAGTCTTCCAAAAACTCCCAAGAAATCCGTGCGAGTCTCATAAATCAGAGACAAGTGCAATTGCTTGTGTTTTGAATCCCAGAGTAAATTCGTGTAGTTTTTCGGTAGAAAACGAAGGTGACGTACTATTGGATGCTCAGGAAATAATATTTCGATCGTTTCAGGCCTAGAATGCCCTCCCTCATCCATTCGAGTGAGCTAGGGCAAGCAGAAAGCGAACAATGATTCAAACCGGCTTTTATGGGCAACCATTGGGTACTTCCGAATGAAATTTCATGGGAATAGAGAAAACAACCTCCTCTCTACATAGAAACAAAGGTTACTCTACATATCACCTCATGTTCTTGCAAAACTCCCACAAATTCCGTTCGACTCCCAGAAATCAGAGATAGGTGCCATTGCTTGTGTTTTGCTTCCAAGAGTAAATTCTTGTAGTTTTTCGGTAAAAAACGATGGTGACGCACTATTGGAATCTGCTTCCAAGAGTAAATTCTTGTAGTTTTTCGGTAGAAAACGATGGTGACGCACAATTGGAATCTCGGGAATGAAGATTTCGATCGTTTGAGGCCTAGAAAGTCCTCCTTCATCCATTAGGGAGAGCTAAGGCAGCTAGAAACTAAAAATGCTTCAAACCTGCTATAATGGGCAACTATTGGGCAATTCCAATTGAAATTTCGTGGAAATAGAGGAAACAACCTCCTCTCCACTTAGAAACAATGTTTACTCTCCATTTCTCCTCATATTCCAGCAATACTCCCACCAATTCCGTTTGAGTACCAGAAATCAGAGACGGGTACCATTGATTGTGTTTTGCATCCAAGAGTAAATTCTTGTAGTTTTTCGGTAGAAAACGATGGTGACGCACTACCAAAATCTTGGGAATGGAGATTTCAATCGTTTGTGGCCTAGAATACCCGCCTTGATCCAGTAGAAAGAGCAAAGGCAGCCAGAAACCAACAAATGTTTTAAACCCGCTATAATGAGCAACCTTTGGGTAATTCCAATTGAAAGTGGAAACAACCTCCTCTCCGCATGGAAACAACATTTACTCGCCATTTATCCTCATATTCCTCCAAAACTCCCACGAATTTTGTGTGAGTCCCAGAAATCAGAGACGGGTTCAATGGCTTGTGTTTTGAATCCAAGAGTAAATTCATGCAGTTCTCCGTAGAAAACGATCGTGACACATAATTGGAAGCTCGGAACAAAGTTTTCGATCATTTGAGGCCTAGAATGCCCTCCTTCATCCATTAGAAAGAGCTAGGCAGCCACAAACCAAAAAATGCTTTAAACTTTCTATTTTGGACAAACATTGGGCAATTCCAATTGAAATTACATGGGAATAGAGTAAACAACCCCCTCGCCGTATAAAAACAACGTTACTCTCCATTTATCCGTATATTCTACCAAAAACTCCCAAGAAATCCATACGAGTCCCAGAAATCAGAGATGGATGCCATTGCTTGTGTTTTGAATCCAAGAGTAAATTCTTGTAGTTTTTCGGTAAAAAACGATGTGATGCTCTATTTTGGGCAATCGTTAGGCAATTCCAAATGAAATTTTGTTGGAATAGAGGAAACAACCTCCTCTCCTTATAGAAACAACATTTACTCTCATATGTCCTCATATTCCTCCAAAACTCACACGAATTCCATGCGAGTCCCAGAAATCAGAGATATGTGCTTGTGTTTTGAATTCAAGAGTAAATTTCGTGTAGTTTTACCGTAGAAAACATTGGTGACACGCTATCGGAAGCTCGGAAATGAAGATTTCAATCGTTTGAGGCCTAAAATTCCCTTATTCATCCATTTGAAAGAGCAAGGTAAGCCATAAACCGAAAAATACTTCAAACTTTCTATTTTGGGCAACCGTTGAGCAATTCCAATTGAAATTATGTGGGAATAGCGTAAACAACCTCCTCTCTACACAGAAACGACATTTACTCTCTATTTGGCCTCATATTCCTCCAAAACTCTCACGAATTCTGTGCGAGTCCTTGAAATCAGTGACGGATGACATTGCTTGTGTTTTGAAACCAGGAGTAAATTCTTGTAGTTTTCAGAAGAAAACGATGGTGACACACTATCAGATGCTCATGAATAAAGACTACTATGGTTAAGGCCTAAAAAGCCCTTCTTCATCTATTAGAGTGAGATAGGGTAGCAAGAAACCGAAAAATGCTTCAAACATGCTATTTTGGCCATTCAATGGACAATTCCAGTTGAAATTACATGGAATAGAGTAAACAACCTCCTCTCCGCATAGAAATAACGTTTACTCTCCATTTATTATCATATTCCTCCAAAAGTCCCATGAATTCCGTGCGACTCCCAGAAATTAGAGACGGGTGTAGTGGCTTGTGTTTTGAATCCAAGAGTAAATTCGTATAGTTTTCCATAGAAAACGATGGTGACACACTATCGGAAGCTCGGAACGAAGTTTTCGATCGTTTGAGGCCTAGAATGCCATCCTTCATCCATTAGTGAGAGCTAGGGCAGGCACAAAACAAAAAATGCTTGAAACCTTCTATTTTGAACAACCGTTGGGCAATTCGAATTGAAATTACGTTGGAATAGAGTAAACAACACCCTCGCCGCATAAAAACAACGTTTACTCTTCATTTGTCCTCATATTCCTTCAAAACTCCCAAGAAATCCGTGCGAGTCGCAGAAATTAGAGACGGGTGCTTGTGTTTTGAATCCAACAGTAAATTCATGTAGTTTTTCGGTAGAAAACGTTGGTGATGTACTGTTGGATGCTTACAAACGTATATTTCAATCGTTTGAGACCAAGAATGCCCTCCTTCATCCATTAGAGTGAGCTAAGGCAGCCAGAAACCGAAAAATGCTTCAAACATGCTATTATGGGCAACCATTGGGCAATTCTAATTGAACTTTCTTGGGAATAGAGAAAACAACCTCCTTTCCACTTTGAAACGACGTTTACTCTCCATTTCTCCCCATATTCCTGCAAAACTCCCACGAATACCGTTTGAGTCCCAGAAATTAGAGACGTGTGCCACAACTAGTGTTTTCCATCCAAGTGTAAATTCGGGTAGTTTTAGGTAGAAAACGATGGTCACATACTATCGAATGCTTAGAAACGAATATTTCGATCGTTTGAGGCCTAGAATGCTCTCCTTCATTTATTAGAGTGAGCTAAGGCAGCCAGACACTGGAAAATTCTTCAAACCTGCTAGTATGGGCAACCATCGGGCAATTCCAAATGAAATTTCGTGGGAATAGAGGAAACAACCTCCTCTCCATATAGAAACAGCGTTTACTCTCTCCATTTCTCCTCATATTCCTCCAAAACTCCCACGAATGCCGTTTGAGTCGCAGAAATCAGAGACGAGTGTCATTACTAGTGTTTTGCATTCAAGAATAAATTCTTGTAGGTTCTCGATAGAAAAGGATTGGGATGCACTACCAGAATTTCGGAAATGAAGATTTCGATTTTTTGAGGCCTTGAATGCCCTCCTTCATCCATTAGAGTTAGCTATGGCAACCAAAAACTGGAAAATGCTTCAAACATGCTATTATGGGCAACCGTTGGGCAATTCAAGTTGAAATTGTGGGAATAGAGTAAACAACCCCCTCTCCGCACAGAAACAACGTTTACTCATGCTCTTAGAACTAGAAATCTTAGGTATAGGGGAAAGAGTTCATTGAAATGAAAGCGATCTCACTTGATGAGAACAAGGAAAGAGACTATACGGTGGCCCCTCTCTCCCTACTATAGACTTCGGTACAAGCCGGGGTGACTATAAGCGTCAAGTGATATATTAAATCTATCCACCGCGTTCTTTGGGATAATGTTTTAAAGTCTAGTTCACGCGTTTGTTTCTGAGATAGATACGAGGGCTTAACATCGCCTTATCTTATACCCGGAAGTCTCTATCGTTTTCTTTGTCTGTTAAGCCGAACATCGTTGGGACTTCCTAATAGTCTTCCAAAACTCCCAAGAAATCCATGCGAGTCCCAGAAATCAGATACATGTGCAATTGCTTGTGTTTTAAATCCAAGAGTAAATTCGTGTAGTTTTTAAGTAGAAAACGATGGTGACATATTATCAGATGCCCCATGAACGAATATTTCGATTGTTTGAGGTCTAGAATGCCCTCCTTCTTTCATTTGAGTGAGCTAGGGTAGCCAGAAATCGAAAAATTCTTCAAACATGCTATTATGGGCAACCGTTGGGCAATTCCTATTGAAATTTCGTGGAAATAGAGATAACAACGTACTCTCCACATAGAAACAACGTTTACTCTTCATTTCTCCTCATATTCCTCCAAAACTCCCAAATGCCGTTCAAGTCCTAGAAATCAGAGACGGGTGCCATTACTTGTGTTTTGCATCCAAGAGTAAATTCGTGTAGTTTTTCAGTAGAAAATGATGGTGACGTACTATCGGATGCTCAATAACTAATATTTCGATCGTTTGAGGCCTAGAATGCCCTCCTTCATCCATTAGAGTGAGCTAAGGGAGCCAAAAACTGAAAAAATGCTTCAAACCTTCTATTATTGGCAATCATTGGGCAATTCCAATTAAAATTTCATGGGAATGGAGGAAACAACCTTCTCTCTACATAGAAACAATGTTTACTCTCTATTTCTCCTCATATTTCTCCAAAACTCCCACGAATATTGTTTGAGTCTCAGAAATCAGAGACGGGTGCCATTACTTGTGTTTTGCATCCAAGAATAAATTCTTGTAGTTTGTCTGTAGAAAAACGAAGGTGACGCACTATCGGATGCTCATGAATGAAGACTTCGATAGG
>CM061132.1:68416319-68454502 GCA_030789695.1 Scilla litardierei
ACTCTAATGGATGAAGAGGGGTATTTTAGGCCTTAAACTATCGAATTCTTCATTCATGAGCATCCGAGAATTTACTCTTGGATTCAATACACAAGCAATGGTATGCGTCCCTGATTTCCATGACTCGCACGGAATTCGTGGGAGTTTTGGAGGATTATGAGGACAAATGGAGAGTAAACGTTGTTTCTATCTAGAGAGGAGGTTGTTTACTCTATTCCCATTTAATTTCAATTGGAATTGCCCAACAGTTGCCCTACATTGAAGGTTTGAAGAATTTTTCAGTTTATGGCTGACTTAGCTCTCTCTAATGGATAAAGGAGGGAATTCTAGGCCTCAAACGATCGAAATCTTGGTTTCCAAGCTTTCGATAGTACGTCACCACTATTTTCTACGGAAAAACTACACGAAATTTACTCTTGGAATCAAAACACCAGCAATTGCATATGTCTCTGATTTCTGTGACTCGCAGGAAAAATGGAGAGTAACCTTTATTTCTATGTGGAGAGGAGGTTGTTTCCTTTATTCCCACAAAATTTCAATTGGAACTGCCCTACGGTAGCTCGAAATAACAGGTTTGAAACATTTTTCAGCTTTTGGCTGCCCTACCTCACTCTAATGGACGAAGGACGGCATTGTAGGGCTCAAACATTTGAAATCTTTGTTCATGAGCTTCCGATAGAGCATCACCATCGTTTTCTACCCAAAAACTACAAGAATTTAAACTCATGGATTCAAAACATAAGCAATGGCACCCATCTCTGATTTCCGAGACTCGCACGGAATTCATGAGATTTTTGGAGGAATATGAGGACAAATAGAGAGAAAATGTTGTTCTATGCGGAGAGAATGTTCTTTCCTCTATTCCCACGCAATTTCAATTGCCCACTGGTTGCCCATAATAATAGGTTTGAAGTATTTTCCGGTTTCTGCCTGCCCTAGCTCACTCTAATGGATGAAGAAGGGCATTTAGGCCTTAATCTATCGAAGTCTTCATTCATGAGCATCCCATAGTGCGTCACCTTCGTTTTCTACAGACAAACTAAAAGAATTTATTCTTGGATGCAAAACACAAGTAATGGCACCTGTCTCTGATTTCTGAGACTGAAACAATATTCGTGGGAGTTTTGGAGAAATATGAGGAGAAATAGAGAGTAAACGTTGTTTCTATGTAGAGAGAAGGTTGTTTCCCTCCATTCCCATGAAATTTTAATTGGAATTGCCCAATGATTGCCAATAATAGAAGGTTTGAAGCATTTTTTCAGTTTTTGGCTCCCTTAGCTCACTCTAATGGATGAAGGAGGGCATTCTAGGTCTCAAACAATCGAAATATTAGTTCATGAGCATCCGATAATACGTCACCATCGTTTTCTACTGAAAAACTACACGAATTTACTCTTGGATACAAAACACAAGCAATGACACCTGTCTCTGATTTCTAGGACTTGAACGGCATTTGGGAGTTTTGGAGGAATATGAGGAGAAATGAAGAGTAAACGTTGTTTCTATGTGGAGAGTACGTTGTTATCTCTATTTCCACGAAATTTCAATAGGAATTGCCCAACGGTTTCCCATAATAGCATGTTTGAAGAATTTTTCAATTTCTGGCTGCCCTAGCTCACTCAAATGATAGAAGGAGGGCATTCTAGACCTCAAACAATCGAAATATTCGTTCATGGGCATCCGATAATACGTCACCATTGTTTTCTACTTAAAAACTACACGAATTTACTCTTGGATTTAAAACACAAGCAATTGCACTTGTATTTGATTTCTGGGACTCGCATGGATTTCTTGGGAGTTTTGGAAGACAATTAGGAAGTCCCAACGCGGTGCGGCTTAACAGACAAAGAAAACGATAGAGACTTCCGGGTATAAGATAAGGCGATGTTAAGCCCTCGTATCTATCTCAGAAACAAACGCGTGAACTATAGACTTTAAAACATTATCCCAAAGAAAGCGGTGGATAGACTTAATATATCACTTTACGCTTATAGTCACCCCGGCTTGTACCGAAGTCTATAGTAGGGAGAGAGGGGCCACCGTATAGTCTCTTTCCTTGTTCTCGTCAAGTGAGATCGCTTTCATTTCAATGAACTCTTTCCCCTATACCTATAGTACACCCTGAGATTTCTGGTTCTAAGAGCATGAGTAAACGTTGTTTCTGTGCGGAGAGGGGGTTGTTTACTCTATTCCCACAATTTCAACTTGAATTGCCCAACAGTTGCCCATAATAGCATGTTTGAAGCATTTTCCAGTTTTTGGATGCCATAGCTCACTCTAATGGATGAAGGAGGGCATTCAATGCCTCAAAAAATCGAAATCTTCATTTCCAAAATTCTGATAGTGCATCCCAATCCTTTTCTATCGAAAACCTACAAGAATTTATTCTTGAATGTAAAACACAAGTAATGGCACTCGTCTCTGATTTCTGCGACTCAAACGGTATTCATGGGAGTTTTGGAGGAATATGAGGAGAAATGGAGAGAGTAATCGCTGTTTCTATATGGAGAGGAGGTTGTTTCCTCTATTCTCACGAAATTTCAATTGGAATTGCCCGATGGTTGCCCATACTAACAGGTTTGAAGAATTTTCCTGTGTCTGGCTGCCTTAGCTCACTCTAATGGATGAAGGAGAGCATTCTAGGCCTCAAACGATCGAAATATTCGTTTCTAAGCATTCGATAGTATGTGACCATCGTTTTCTACCTAAAACTACCCGAATTTACACTTGGATGGAAAACACTAGTTGTGGCACAAGTCTCTAATTTGTGGAACTCAAACGGTATTCGTGGGAGTTTTGCAGGAATATGGGGAGAAATGGAGAGTAAACGTCGTTTCAAAGTGGAAAGGAGGTTATTTTCTCTATTCCAAAAAAAGTTCAATTAGAATTGCCCAATGGTTGCCCACAATAGCATGTTTGAAGCATTTTTTCAGTTTCTGGCTGCCTTAGCTCACTCTAATGGATGAAGGAGGGCATTCTTGGTCTCAAAAGATTGAAATATACGTTTGTAAGCATCCAACAGTACATCACCAACGTTTTCTACCGAAAAACTACATGAATTTACTGTTGGATTCAAAACACACGCACCCGTCTCTAATTTCTGGGACTCGCACGGATTTCTTGGGAGTTTTGAAGGAATATGAGGACAAATGAAGAGTAAACGTTGTTTTTATGCGGCGAGGGTGTTGTTTACTCTATTCCAACGTAATTTCAATTCGAATTGCCCAACGGTTGTCCAAAATAGAAGGTTTCAAGCATTTTTTGGTTTGTGCCTGCCCTAGCTCTCACTAATGGATGAAGGATGGCATTCTAGGCCTCAAACGATCGAAAACTTCGTTCCGAGCTTCCGATAGTGTGTCACCATCGTTTTCTATGGAAAACTATACGAATTTACTCTTTGATTCAAAACACAAGCCACTACACCCGTCTCTAATTTCTGGGAGTCGCACGGAATTCGTGGGACTTTTGGAGGAATATGATAATAAATGGAGAGTAAACGTTATTTCTATGCGGAGAGGAGGTTGATTACTCTATTCCCATGTAATTTCAACTGGAATTGTCCATTGAATGGCCAAAATAGCATGTTTGAAGCATTTTTCGGTTTCTTGCTACCCTATCTCACTCTAATAGATGAAGAAGGGCTTTTTAGGCCTTAATCCATAGAAGTCTTTATTCATGAGCATCTGATAGTGTGTCACCATCGTTTTCTTCTGAAAACTACAATAATTTACTCTTGGTTTCTAAACACAAGCAATGTCATCCGTCACTAATTTCTAGGACTCGCACAGAATTCATGAGAGTTTTGGAGGAATTTGAGGTCAAATAGAGAGTAAATGTCGTTTCTGTGTAGAGAGGAGGTTGTTTACGCTATTCCCACGTAATTTCAATTGGAATTGCTCAACGGTTGCCCAAAATAGAAGGTTTGAAGTATTTTTCGGTTTATGGCTTACCTAGCTCTTTCAAATGGATGAATAAGGGAATTTTAGGCCTCAAACGATTGAAATCTTCATTTCCATGCTTCCGATAGCGTGTCACCAATGTTTTCTACGGTAAAACTACACGAAATTTACTCTTGAATTCAAAACACAAGCAATTGCACATATCTCTGATTTCTGGGACTCACATGGAATTCGTGTGAGTTTTGGAGGAATATGAGGACATATGAGTGTAAATGTTGTTTCTATAATGAGAGGCGGTTGTTTCCTCTATTCCGACAAAATTTTATTTGGAACTGCCTAACGATTGCCCAAAATAGAGCGTCACATCGTTTTTACCGAAAAACTACAAGAATTTACTCTTGGATTCAAAACACAAGCAATGGCATCCATCTCTGATTTCTGGGACTCGCATGGATTTCTTGGGATTTTTTGGTAGAATATATGGATAAATGGAGAGTAACGTTGTTTTTATACGGCGAGGGGGTTGTTTACTCTATTCCCACGTAATTTCAATTGGAATTGCCCAACGTTTGTCCAAAATAGAAGGTTTAAAGCATTTTTTGGTTTGTGGCTGCCTAGCTCTCTCTAATGGATGAAGGAGGGCATTCTAGGCCTCAAACGATCGATAACTTTGTTCCGAGCTTCCAATTATGTGTCACCATCGTTTTCTACGGAGAACTTCATGAATTTACTCTTGGATTCAAAACACAAGCCATTGCACCCGTCTCTAATTTCTGGGACTCGCACAAAATTCGTGGGAGTTTTGGAGGAATATGAGGATAAATGGCGAGTAAACGTTGTTTCAATGCAGAGAGGAGGTTGTTTCCTCTATTCTCACGAAATTTCAATTGGAATTGCCCAAAGGTTACTCATTATAGCCGGTTTAAAACATTTTTTGGTTTCTGGCTGCCTTTGCTCTTTGTACTGGATCAAGGCGGGTTGTCTAGGCCACAAACGATTGAAATCTCCATTCCCAAGATTTTGGTAGTGTGTCACCATTGTTTTCTACCGAAAAACTACAAGAATTTACTCTTGGATGCAAAACACAATCAATGGTACCCGTCTCTGATTTCTGGGACTTGAACGGAATTGGTGGGAGTTTTGCTGGAATATGAGGAGAAATGGAGAGTAAACGTTGTTTCTATGTGGAGAGGAGGTTGTTTCCTCTATTTCCACGAAATTTCAATTGGAATTGCCCAATAGTTGACCATTATAGCAGGTTTGAAGCATTTTTAGTTTCTAGCTGCCTTAGCTCTCCCTAATGGATGAAGGAGGGTTTTCTAGGCCTCAAACGATCGAAATCTTCATTCCCGAGATTCCAATCGTGCTTCACCATCGTTTTCTACCGAAAAACTACAAGAATTTACTCTTGGAAGCAGATTCCATTAGTGCGTCACCATCGTTTTCTACCGAAAAACTACAAGAATTTAACTCTTGGAAGCAAAACACAAGCAATGGCACCTATCTCTGATTTCTTGGAGTCGAACGGAATTCGTGGGAGTTTTGCAAGAACATGAGGTGATATGTAGAGTAAGCTTTGTTTCTATGTAGAGAGGAGGTTGTTTTCTCTATTCCCATGAAATTTCAATCGGAAGTGCCCAATGGTTGCCCATAAAAGCCGGTTTGAATAATTGTTCGGTTCTGCTTGCCCTAGCTCTCTCTAATGGATGAGGGAGGGCATTCTAGGCCTGAAACGATCGAAATATTTTTCTTGAGCATCCAATAATATGTCACCTTCGTTTTCTACCGAAAAACTACACGAATTTACTCTGGGATTCAAAACACAAGCAATTGCACTTGTCTCTGATTTATGGGATTCGCACGGATTTCTTGGGAGTTTTTGAAAGACTATGAGGACAAATGGAGAGTAAACGTTATTTCTGTGCGGAGAGGGGTTGTTTACTCTATTCCCAAGCAATTTCAACTGGAATTGCCCAACGATTGCCCATAAAAGCATGTTTGAAGCATTTTCCGGTTTCTGGTTGCCATAGCTCACTCTAATGGATGGAGGAGGGCATTCAAGGCCTCAAAAAAATCAAAATATTCATTCCCAAGATTTCGATAGTGCATCACAATCCTTTTCTATAAAAAAAACCTACAAGAATTTATTCTTGAATGTAAAACACAAGTAATGGCACCTGTATCTGATTTCTGCAACTCGAACAGTATTCATGGGAGTTTTGGAGGAATATCGAAATGGTGAGTAAACGCTGTTTCTATGTGGAGAGGAGGTTATTTCCTCTATTCTCACGAAATTTCAATTGGAATTGTCCAATGGTTGCCCATAACAGCAGGTTTGAAGAATTTTTCAGTGTCTGGCTGCCTTAGCTCACTCTAATGGATGAAGGAGAGCATTCAAGGCCTCAAACGATCGAAATATTCGTTCCTAAGCATTCGATAGTACGTCACCATCGTTTTCTATCGAAAACTACCCAAATTTACTCTTGGATGGAAAACACAAGCATTGGCACACGTCTCTGATTTCTGGGACCCAAACGATATTCGTGGGAGTTTTGCAGGAATATGGGGAGAAATGGAGAGTAAACGTCGTTTCAATGTGGAGAGGAGTTTGTTTTCTCTATTCCCAAGAAATTTCAATTAGAATTGCCCAATGGTGGCCCATAATAGCATGTTTGAAGCATTTTTCAGTTTCCGGCTGCCTTAGCTCACTCTAATTATGAAGGAGGGCATTCTAGGTCTCAAACGATCGAAATATACGTTCGTAAGCATCCGATAGTACGTCACCAAGGGTTTCTACCGAAAAACTACATGAATTTACTGTTGGATTCAAAACACAAGCACATGTCTCTGATTTCTGGCATTCTAGGTTTTCTTGGGATTTTTGGAGGAATATGAGGACAAATGGAGAGTAAACGTTGTTTTTATGCGGTGAGGGTGTTGTTTACTCTATTCCCACGTAATTTCAATTGGAATTGCCCAACGGTTGTCCAAAATAGAAGGTTTCAAGCATTTTTTGGTTTGTGGCTGCCCTAGATCTCTCTAATGGATGAAGGAGGGCATTCTAGGCCTCAAACGATTGAAAACTTCGTTCCGAGCTTCCGATAGTTTGTCACCATTATTTTCTACGGAAAAACTACACGAATTTACTCTTGGATTCTAAACACAAGCCATTGCACCCGTCTCTGATTTCTGGGACTCGCACAGAATTCATGGGACTTTTGGAGGAATAAGAGGATAAATGGAGAGTAAACGTTATTTCTATCTGGAGAGGAGGTTGTTTACTCTATTCCCAAGTAATTTCAACTGGAATTGTCCATTGAATGGCCAAAATAGCATGTTTGAAGCATTTTTCAGTTTCTGACTACCCTATCTCACTCTAATAGATGAAGAAGGGCATTTTAGGCCTTAAAATATAGAATTCTTTATTCATGAGCATCTGATAGTGCGTCACCATCGTTTTCTTCCGAAAAACTACAAGAATTTACTCTTGGATTCAAAACACAAGCAATGGCACCCATCTCTGATTTCTGGGACTCGTACGGAATTCGTGGGAGTTTTTGAGGAATATGAGGTCAAATGGAGAGTAAATATTGTTTCTGTGTAGAGAGGAGATTGTTTACGCTATTCCCACGTAATTTCAATTGGAATTGCCCAACGGTTGCCCAACATAGAAGGTTTGAAGTATTTTTCGATTTATGGCTTACCTAGCTAGATCTTTCTAATGGAAGACGGGAATTTTAGGCCTCAAACGATCGAAATCTTCGTTCCCGAGCATCCGATAGCGTGTCACCAATGTTTTCTACGGAAAAACTGCACGAAATTTACTCTTGGATTCAAAACACAATTTTGGGTAAATGTAGACAGTTTTGCCCAGCGCGCAAAACGGTCACAATTTTGCCGGGTGTGCGTGCTGGTAATTTTGGGTAAATGTAGACAGTTTTGCCTAGCGCGCAAAACGGTCACAATTTTGACCGCTGTGCGCCCTGAGTAATTTGGGTAAAAATGTAAACATTTTGGCTCAGCGCACAAAACGGTCACAATTTTCCCGGTTGTGCGCCCAGAGTCACTTTGGGTAAATGTAGACATATTTGGTCAACTTGCAAAACAGTCACAATTTTGCAGGTTGTGTGTGCTGGGTCACTTTGGGTAAATGTAGACATTATTTGCGTAGCGCAAAACAATCACAATTTTACGGGTTGTGCACACGGGGTAATTTTGGGTATATGTATACAGTTTTGCCCAGCGTGCAAAACGATCACATTTTTGCCGGTTGTGCGCACTGGGTAATTTTCGGCAAATGTAGACAGTTTTGCTCAGAGCGTAAAACTATCACAATTTTACCGGTTGTGCGCGTTGGGTAATTTTTGAAAATGTAGACATTTTTGCTCAGCGCGTAAAACGGTCACAATTTTGTCGGTTGTGCGCGTTGGGTAATTTTGGGCAAATGTAGGCAGTTTTGCTCGGCACGCAAAACGGTCTCAATTTTGCCGGCTATGCGCGCTGCGTAATTTTGGGCAAATGTATACTGTTTTGCTCCGGGCGCAAAACGGTCACAATTTTGCCGGCTGTGCGCTCTAGATAATTTTGGATAAATGTCGACATGGCAATTTTGGGGAAATGGTCACAATTATTGACGGTTGTGCACACTTGGCAATTTTGGGGAAATGTAAACATTTTTGCACAGCGCTCAAAACGCTCACAAATTTTGAAGGTTGTGCACGCTAGGTAATTTTGGGTAAATGTAGACATTTTTTGCGCAACGCACAAAACTGTCACAATTTTTCCGGTTGTGCGCGCTGGGTAATTTTGGGGAAATGTAGACAGTTTTGTTCAGCACGCAAAACGATCACAATTTTGCCGGTTGTGCCGGTTGGGTAATTTTGGGCAAATATAGGCTGTTTTGCGCAATGCGCAAAACAGTCACAATTTTGCCGGGTGTGGGCGCTGGTAATTTTGGGTAAATATAGACAATTTTGCCAAGTGCGCAAAACAGTCGCACTTTTGACGGCTATGCACACTGAGTTATTTTGGTTTAATGTAGACATTTTTGTTCAGCACGCAAAATGGTCACAATTTTGCCGGTTGTGAACGATGTGTAGTTTTGGGTAAATGTAGACATATTTGGTCAGCACGCAAAACGGTCACAATTTTGCAGCTTCTGCACGCTGGATCACCTTAGGTAAATGTAGACATTTGTGCTCAGGGTGCAAAAAAGTCACAATTTTGCGGGTTGTGGGCGCTGGGTAAATTTGGGTAAATGTAGACATTATTTCCATAGCGTGCAAAACAGTCACAATTTTGCCGTTTGTGCGCGCTGGGTAATTTTGGGTAAATGTAGATAGTTTTGTCCAGCGTGCAAAACAGTCACATTTTTCCAGTTGTGCGCGCTCGATAATTTTTGGTAAATGGAGACAGTTTTGCTCAGTGCGCAAAACTGTCACAATTTGCCAGTTGTGTGTGCTGGGTAATTTTTGGAAAATACAGACAATTTTAGTCAGCGCGCAAATCAGTCACAATTTTGCCGGCTGTGCAGGTTGAGTAATTTTGGGTAAATGTTGACATTTTTGCCCAGCGCGCAAAACGGTCACAATTTTACCGGGTGTGTGCGCCGTGTAATTTTGGGTAAATTTAGACATATTTGGTCAGCTCGCAAAACGGTCACAATTTTGCGGGTTGTGCGCGCTGGGTAATTTTGGGTTAATGTAGACAGTTTGGCTCAGAGCGTAAAACTGTCAGAAGTTTACTTGTTATTCGAATTGGATAATTTTTGGATAATGAGGACAGTTTTGCCCAGCGCGCAAAACCATTACAATTTTGCCGGTTGTGCGCGTTGGGTAATTTTGGGCAAATGTAGGTTGTTTTGCCCAGCGCGCAAAACAATACCAATTTTGCAGGGTGTGTGCACTGGTAATTTTGGGTAAATGTAGACAGTTTTGCCCAGCGCGCAAAACGGTCACAATTTTGCCGGGTGTGCGCGCTGGTAATTTTGGGTAAATGAAGACATTTTTGTCCAGCGCGCAAAACGGTCACAATTTTGCCGGGTGTGCGCTGGTAATTTTGGGTAAATGTGGACATTTTTGCCTAGCGCTCAAAACGGTCACAATTTTGCGGGTTGTGCACGCTGGGTCACTCTGGGTAAATGTTGACATTATTTGCATAGCGCGCAAAACCGTCACAATTTTGTAGGTTTTGCGCGCTGGATAATTTTGGGTTAATATTGAAAGTTTTCCTAGCGCGCAAAACGAACGCATTTTTGCCGGTTGTGTGCACTAGGTAATTTTGGGTAAATGTAGACAGTTTTGCTCAGAGCGTAAACCTGTCACAATTTTGCCGGTAGTTCGTATTCGATAATTTTTGGAAAATGAAGACAGTTTTGATCAGCACGCAAAACGGTCACAATTTTACCGGTTATGCGCTGTGAGTAATTTTGGTTAAATGTCGTCATTTTTGCTCAGTGCACAAAATGGTCACAATTTTACCGGTTGTGAGCGCTGTGTAAATTTGGTAAAATGTAGACGTATTTGGTCAGCGCGCAAAACAGTGATAATTTTACAAGTTGTGTGCGCATGGTCACTAAGGGTAAATGCAGACATTTGTACACAGAGCGCAAAATAGTCACAATTTTGTGGGTTGTAGGCGCTGAAGAAATTTGGGTAAATGTAGACATTATTTACGTAGCGCGCAAAACGGTCACAATTTTGCCGGTTGTGCGCGCTGGGTAATTTTGTGTAATTGTAGACAGTTTTGCCCAGCGCGCAAAACGGTCACAATTTTGCCGGTTGGGCGCACTGAGTAATTTTTGTTAAATGTAGACGGCTTTACACATCGTGATAAAACTGTCAAAATTTTACCGGTTGTGCGCGCTGGGTAATTTTTTGAAAATGTAGACAGTTATGGTCAGTGCACAAAACGGTCACAATTTTACCGGTTGTGCGGGCTGAATAAATTTGGGTAAATGCGGACATTTTTGCCCAGCGCTCAAAACAGTCACAATTTTACTGGATGTTCGCGCTGGTAATTTTGGGTAAATGTCGACATTTTTGCCCAGCGCTCAAACGGTCACAATTTTACCGGATGTGCGCGCTGGTAATTTTGGGTAAATGTCGACATTTTTGCCCAGCGCTCAAAACGGTCACAATTATACCGGGTGTGCCCGCAGGTAATTTTGGGTAAATGTCGACAGTTTTGCCCCGAGCGCAAAACGGTCACAATTTTGCCGGGTGTTCACGCTGGTAATTTTTGGTAAATGTCGACAGTAATTTTGGTAATTTTTCCGGCACTGCGCGCTGAGTAATTTTGGTTAAATATAGACATTTTTGCGCAGCACGCAAAACGGTCACAATTTTGCCGGTTGTGCGTCCTGGGTACTTTTGGACAAATGTTGGCTGTTTTGCTCAGCGCGCAAAACTGTCACAATTTTGCCGGTTGTGCGCGTTGGGTAATTTTGGACAAATGTAGGCTGTTTTGCTCAGAGCGCAAAACGCTAACAATTTTGTCGGGTGTGTGCACTGGTAATTTTGGGTAATTGTTGACAGTTTTGCTCAGAGCGTAAAACTGTTACAATTTTGACAGTTTTCCCCAGCGTGTAAAACAGTCGCAATTTTGTCGGCTATGCGTGCTGACTAAATTTGGTTAAATGTAGACATTTTTGTTCAGCACGCAAAATGGGCAGAATTTTGCCGGTTGTGAGCGATGTCTAATTTTGATTAAATGTAGACATATTTGGTCAGCGTGCAAAATAGCTATAATTTTACAGGTTGTGCCCGCTGGGTCACTTTGGGTAAATGTAGACATTTGTGCTCAACGCGCAAAATATTCACAATTTTGCAAGTTATGGGCGCTGGGTAAATTTCGGAAAATGTAGACATTATTTGCATAGCGTGCAAAACGGTCACAATTTGGCCAGTTGGGCCCGCTGGGTAATTTTGGATAAATGTAGAAAGTTTTGCCCAACGCCCAAAACGGTCTCCTTTTTGCCGGTTGTACGAACTGGGTAATTTTTGGTAAATGTATACGGTTTTACCCAGGGCGCAAAACTGTCACAATTTTGCCGGCTATGCGCTCTAGGTAATTTTGGTTAATGTAGACATTTTTGCCCAACGCGCAAAACGGTCACAATTTTGCCAGTTGTGAGTGCGGTGTAATTTTGGGTAAATCTAGACATATTTGGTCGGCGCGTAAAGCGTCACAATTTTGCGGGTTGTGCGCGCTGGGTAATTTTGGGTTAATATAGACAGTTTTGCCTAGAGCGCAAAACGGTCACATTTTTGTCCGTTGTGCACCCTGGGTAATTTTGGGTAAATGTAGACAGTTTTGCTCTGAGCGTAAAACTGTCACAATTTTGCCGGTTATTCGAATTGGATAATTTTTGGAAAATGTAGGCTGTTTTGCACAGTGCGCAAAACAATAACAATTTTGCCGGGTGTGTGCACTTGTAATTTTAGGTAAATGTAGACAGTTTTGCCCAGCGCGCAAAACGGTCACAATTTTACCGGGCGTGCGCGCTGGTAATTTGGGTAAATGAAGACAATTTTGTCCAGCGCGTAAAACAGTGACAATTTTACCGGGCGTGCTCGCTGGTAATTTGGGTAAATGAAGACAATTTTGTCCAGCGCGTAAAACAGTGACAATTTTACCGGGTGTGCGCTGGAAATTTTGGGTAAATGTAGACTGTTTTGCCTAGCGTGCAAAACGATCACAATTTTGCAGGTTGTGCGTGCTGGGTCATTTTGGGTAAATGTAGACATTATTTGCGTAGCACGCAAAACCGTCACAATTTTGCAGGTTGTGCGCGCTGTGTAATTTTGGGTTAATATTGACAGTTTTGCCTAGCACGTAAAACGAACACATTTTTACTGGTTGTGTGCACTAGGTAATTTTGGGTAAAGGTAGACAGTTTTGCTCAGAGTGTAAAACTGTTACAATTTTGCCGGTTGTTCGCATTGGATAATTTTTGGAAAATGAAGACAGTTTTGTTCAGTGCGTAAAACAGTCACAATTTTACCGGTTGTGCGCGTTGGGTAATTTTGGGCAAATGTAGGCTGTGTTGCTCAGCGCTTAAAACAATAACGATTTTGCCGGGTGTGTGCACTAGTAATTTTGGGTAATTGTTGACAGTTTTGCTCAGAGCGTAAAACGGTTACAATTTTGCCGGTTGTTCGCATTGGATAATTTTTGGAAAATGAAGACAGTTTTGCTCAGCGCGTAAAACAGTCACAATTTTACCGGTTGTGCGCGTTGGGTAATTTTGGGCAAATGTAGGCTGTGTTGCTCAGCGCTTAAAACAATAACGATTTTGCCGGGTGTGTGCACCAGTAATTTTGGGTAATTGTTGACAGTTTTGCTCAGTGCGTAAAACTGTTACAATTTTGCCGGTTGTTCGCATTGGATAATTTTTGGAAAATGTAGACAGTTTTGCTCAGCGCGTAAAACGGTCACAATTTTACCGGATGTGCGCGTTGGGTAATTTTGGGCAAATATAGGCTGTTTTGCCCAGCGCTTAAAACAATAACGATTTTGCCTAGTGTGTGCACTAGTAATTTTGGGTAAATGTTGACAGTTTTGCCCAACGCGCAAAACAGTCACAATTTTTCCGGATATGCGCGCAGAGTAATTTTGGTTAAATGTCATCATTTTTGCTCAGTGCGCAAAATGGTCACAATTTTGCCGGTTGTGAGCGCTGTGTAAATTTGGTTAAATGTAGACATATTTGGTCAGCGCGCAAAACAGTCACAATTTTGTCGGCTATGCACGCAGAGTAATTTTGGTTAAATGTCATCATTTTTGCTCAGTGCGCAAAATGGTCACAATTTTGCCGGTTGTTGTGTAAATTTGGTTAAATGTAGACATATTTGGTCAGCGTGCAAAACAGTGATAATTTTACAGGTTGTGCGCGCTGGGTCACTGAGGGTAAATGCAGACATTTGTACTCAGAGCGCAAAATAGTCACAATTTTGCAGGTTGTGGGCGCTGAGGAAATTTGGGTAAATGTAGACATTATTTACGTAGCGCGCAAAACGGTCACAATTTTTCCGGTTGTGCACGCTGGGTAATTTTGTTTAATTGTATACAGTTTTGCCCAGCTCGCAAAACGGTCATAATTTTGCCGGTTGGGTGCACTGGGTAATTTTTGTTAAATGTACGGTTTTACACAGCGTGCAAAACTGTCAAAATTTTACCGGTTGTGCGTGCTGGGTAATTTTTGGAAAATGTAGACTGTTATGGTCAGTGTGCAAAACGGTCACAATTTTGCCGGTTGTGTGGGCTGAATAAATTTGGGTAAATGTTGACATTTTTGCCCAGCGCTCAAAACAGTCACAATTTTACCGGATGTGTGCGCTGGTAATTTTGGGTAAATGTCGACATTTTTGCCCTGCGCGCAAAACGGTCACAATTTTGTCCGGTGTGCACGCTGGTAATTTTGGGTAAATGTAGACAGTTTTGACCTGCGCGCAAAACGGTCACAATTTTGCCGGGTGTGCACGCTGGTAATTTTGGGAAAATGTAGACAGTTTTGCCCAGCGCGCAGAACGGTTACAATTTCGCCGGCACGGTGCGCTGAGTAATTTTGGTTAAATATAGTCATTTTTGCTCAGCGCGCAAAACGGTCACAATTTTGCCGGTTGTGCGCATTGTGTAATTTTCGACAAATGTAGGCTGTGTTGCTCAGCGCGTAAAACGCTAACAATTTTGCCGGGTGTGTGCACTGGTAATTTTGGGTAAATGTTGACCGTTTTGCGCAGCCCGCAAAACAATCACAATTTTGTCGGTTGTGCGCGCTGAGTAAATTTGGTTAAATGTATAAATTTTTGCTCAACGCGCAAAATGGTCAGAATTTTGCCGGTTGTGATCGCTGTCTAATTTTGGGTAAATGTAGACATATTTGGTCAGCGTGCAAAACAGTCATAATTTTACATGTTGTGCCCGCTGGGTCACTTTGGGTAAATGTAGACATTTGTGCTCAACGCGCAAAATAGTCACAATTTATCAGGTTATGGGCGCTGAGTAAATTTGGGTAAATGTAGAAATTATTTGCATAGCGCGCAAAACGATCACAATTTGGCCGGTTGGGAGAGCTGGGTAATTTTGGGTAAATGAGGATAGTTTTGCCCAACGCCCAAAACGGTCACATTTTTCCGGTTGTACGAACTGGGTAATTTTGGTAAATGTATACGGTTTTGCCCAGGGCGCAAAACTGTCGCAATTTTGCCGGCTATGCGCGCTAGATAATTTTAGTTTAAGTATACATTTTTTGCCCAACGCGCAAAACGGTCACAATTTTGGCGGTTGTGAGCACTGTGTAAATTTGGGTAAATATAGACATATTTGGTCAGCACGCAAAACGGTCACAATTTTGCGGGTTGTCCGCGCTGGGTAATTTTGAGTAAATATAGACAGTTTTGCCTAGCGCGCAAAACGGTCACATTTTTTCCGATTGTGCGCCCTAGGTAATTTTGGGTAAATGTAGACAGTTTTGCTTAGAGCGTAAAACTGTCACAATTTTGCCGGTTGTGTGCGTTGGGTAATTTTGGGCAAATGTAGGCTGTTTTGCACTGTGCAAAAAACAATAACAATTTTGCAGGGTGTGTGCACTGGTAATTTTAGGTAAATGTAGGCAGTTTTGCCCAGCGCGCAAAACGGTCAAAATTTTACCGGGTGTGCGCGCTGATAATTTTGGGTAAATGAAGTCATTTTTGTCCAGCGCGCAAAACGGTGACAATTTTACCGGGTGTGCGCCGGAAATTTTGGGTAAATGTAGACATTATTTGCGTAGCGAGCAAAACCGTCACAATTTTGCAGGTTGTGCGCGCTGTGTAATTTTGGGTTAATATTGACAGTTTTGCCTAGCGCGCAAAACGAACAGATTTTTACCGGTTGTGTGCACTGGGTAATTTTGGGTAAATGTAAACAGTTTTGTTCAGAGCGGAAAACTGTTACAATTTTGTCGGTTGTTCGCATTGGATAATTTTTGGAAAATGAAGACAGTTTTGCTCAGCGCGCAAAACGGTCACAATTTTGGGTAAAAGTGGACAGTTTTAACCAGCGCGCAAAACAGCCACAATTTTGCCGGCTATGCGCGCTGAGTAATTTTGGTTAAATGTCGACATTTTTGCTCAGTGCGCAAAATGGTCACAATTTTGCCGGTTGTTAGCGCTGTGTAAATTTGGTTTAATGTCGACATATTTGGTCAGCACGCAAAACAGTGATAATTTTACAGGTTGTGCGCGCTAGGTTACTTTGGGTAAATGCAGACATTTGTACTCAGAGCGAAAAATAGTCACAATTTTGCGGGTTGTGGGCGCTTAGGAAATTTGGGTAAATGTAGACATTATTTACGTAGCGCGCAAAACGGTCACAATTTTTCCGGTAGTGCGCGCTGGGTAATTTTGTGTAATTGTAGACAGTTTTGCTCAGCTCGCAAAACGGTCATAATTTTGCCGGTTGGGCGCACTGGGTAGTTTTTGTTAAATGTACGGTTTTACACAGCGTGCAAAAATGTCAAAATTTTACCGGTTGTGCGCGCTGGGTAATTTTTGGAAAATGTAGACAGTTATGGTCAGTGCGCAAAACGGTCACAATTTTGCCGGTTGTGTGGGCTGAATAAATTTGGGTAAATGTTCACAATTTTGCCCAGCGCTCAAAACAATCACAATTTTACCGGATGTGTGCGCTGGTAATTTTGGGTAAATGTCGACATTTTTGCCCTGCGAGCAAAACGGTCACAATTTTGTCCGGTGTGCACGCTGGTAATTTTGCCGGCACTGTGCGCTGAATAATTTTGGTTAAATATAGACATTTTTGCTCAGCGCGCAAATCAGTCACAATTTTACAGGTTGTGCAAACTGGGTAATTTTGGACATATGTTGGCTGTTTTGCTCAGCGCGCAAAACGGTCACAATTTTGCCTGTTGTGCGCATTGGGTAATTTTCGACAAATGTAGGCTGTTTTGCTCAGCGCACAAAACGCTAACAATTTTGTCGGGTGTGTGCACTGGTAATTTTGGGTAAATGTTGACCGTTTTGCCCAGCCCGCAAAACGGTCACAATTTTGTCGGCTGTGCAAGTTGAGTAAATTTGGTTAAATGTAGAAATTTTTGCTCAACGCGCAAAATGGTCAGAATTTTGCCGGTTGTGAGCGCTGTCTAATTTTGGGTAAATGTAGACATATTTGGTCAGGGTGCAAAACAGTCATAATTTTACAGGTTGTGCCCGCTGGGTCACGTTGGGTAACTGTAGACATTTGTGCTCAACGCGAAAAATAGTCACAATTTTGCTGGTTATGGGCGCTGAGAAAATTTGGGTAAATGTAGACATTATTTGCATAGTACGCAAAACGGTCACAATTTGGCCGGTTGGGAGCGCTGGGTAATTTTGGGTAAATGTGGACAGTTTTGCCCAACGCCCAAAACGGTCACATTTTTGCCGGTTGTACGAACTGGGTAATTTTGGGTAAATGTATACGGTTTTGCCCAGGGCGCAAAACTGTCACAATTTTGCCGGCTATGCGCGCTAGATAATTTTTGTTTAAGTAGGCATTTTTTGCCCAACTCGCAAAACGGTCACAATTTTGGCGGTTGTGAGCGCTGTGTAATTTTGGGTAAATATAGACATATTTGGTCAGCGCGCAAAACGGTCACAATTTTGCGGGTTGTGCGCGCTGGGTAATTTTCGGTTAATATAGACAGTTTTGCCAAGCGCGCAAAACGGTCACATTTTTGCCGGTTGTGCGCCCCGGGTAATTTTGGGTAAATGTAGACAGTTTTGCTCAAAGCGTAAAACTGTCACAATTTTGCCGGATCTGCGAATTGGATAATTATTGGAAAATGAGGACATTTTTGCTCAGCGCGCAAAGCCATCACAATTTTGCCGGTTGTGCGGGTTGGGTAATTTTGGGCAAATGTAGGCTGTTTTGCTCAGCTCGCAAATTAATAACAATTTTGCTGGGTGTGTGCACTGGTAAATTTGGGTAAATTTAGACATTTTTGTCCAGCACGCAAAACGGTGACAATTTTGCCGGGTATGCGCTGATAATTTTGGGGAAATGTAGACAGTTTTGCCTACCGCGTAAAACAGTCACAATTTTACAGGTTGTGCGCGCTGTGTAATTTTTGGTTAATATTGAGAGTTTTGCCTAGAGCAAAACCAACACATTTTTGCCGGTTGTGTGCACTAGGTAATTTTGGGTAAATGTAGACAATTTTGCTCAGAGCGTCAAACTGTCATAATTTTGCCGGTTGTTCGCATTAGATAATTTTTGGAAAATGAAGACAGTTTTGATCAGCGCGCAAAACGGTCACAATTTTACCGGTTGTGCGCGTTGGGTAATTTTGGGCAAATGTAGGCTGTTTGCTCAGCGCACAAAGCAATAACGATTTTGCCGGGTGTGTGCACTGGTAATTTTGGGTAAATGTTGACAGTTTTACCCAGCGCGCAAAACAGTCACAATTTTGCCGGCTATGTGCGATTTTGGTTAAATGTCGTCATTTTTGTTCAGTGCGCAAAATGGTCACAATTTTGCCGGTTATGAGCGCTGTGTAAATTTGGTTAAATGTAGACATATTTGGTCAACGCGCAAAACAGTGATAATTTTCTAGGTTGTGCGCGCTGGGTCACTTAGGGTAAATGCAGACATTTGTACTCAGAGCGTAAAATAGTCACAATTTTGCGGGTTGTGGGCGCTGAGGAAATTTGGGTAAATGTAGACATTATTTACGTAGCGCGCAAAACGATCACAAATTTGCCGGTTGTGCGCGCTGGATAGTTATGTGTAATTGTAAACAGTTTTGCCCAGCGCGCAAAACGGTCACAATTTTGCCGGTTGGGCGCACTGGGTAATTTTTGATAAATGTAGACGGTTTTACACAGCGTGCAAAACTGTCAAAATTTTACCGGTTGTGCGCGCTGGGAAATTTTTGGAAAATGTAGACAGTTATGGTCACAATTTTGCCAGTTGTGCGGGCTGAATAAATTTGGGTAAATGTTGACATTTTTGCCCAGCGCTCAAAACGGTCACAATTTTACCGGATGTGTGCGCAGGTAATTTTGGGCAAATGTCGACAGTTTTGCCCTGCGCGCAAAACGGTCACAATTTTGCCGGGTGTGCACGCTGGTAATTTTGGGTAAATGTTGATAGTTTTGCCCTGCGCGAAAAAAGGTCACAATTTTGTCGGGTGTGCGCGCTGAGTAATTTTTGTTAAATGTAGACATTTTTGCTCAGCGTGCAAAACTGTCACAATTTTGCAGGTTGTGCGTCCTGGGTAATTTTGGACAAATGTTGGCTGTTTTGCTCAGCGCGCAAAATGGTCACAATTTTGCCGGTTGTGCGCGATGGGTAATTTTCCACAAATGTAGGCAGTTTTGGTCAGCGCGCAAAACGCTAACAATTTTGCCGGGTGAGTGCACTCGTAATTTTGGGTAAATGTTGACCGTTTTGCCCAGCACGCAAAACAGTCACAATTTGATCGGCTATGCGCGCTGAGTAAATTTGGTTAAATGTAGACATTTTTGCTCAGCGCGCAAAATGGTCTGAATTTTGCCAGTTGTAAGCGCTGTCTAATTTTGGGTAAATGTAGACATATTTGGTCAGCGTGCAAAACAGTCATAATTTTACAGGTTGTGCCCGCTGGGTCACTTTGGGTAAATGTAGACATTTGTGCTCAGCGCGCAAAATAGTCACAATTTTGCAGGTTTTGGGCGCTGGGTAAATTTGGGTAAATGTAGATAGTTTTTGCCTAGCGCGCAAAACAGTCACAATTTGGCCGGTTGGGCGCGCTGGGTAATTTTGGGTAAATGTGGACAGTTTTGCCCAACGCCCAAAAAGGCCACATTTTTGCCGGTTGTACGAACTGGGTAATTTTGGGTAAATTTATACGGTTTTGCACATGGCACAAAACTGTCACAATTTTCCCGGCTATGCGCACTAGGTAATTTTGGTTAATGTAGACATTTTTTGCCCAACGCGCAAAACGGTCACAATTTTGCCAGTCGTGAGCGCTGTGTAATTTTGGGTAATATAGACATATTTGGTCAGCGCGTAAAACGGTCACAATTTTGCGGGTTGTGCGCGCTGGGTAATTTTGGGTTAATATAGACAGTTTTGCCAAGCGCGTAAAACGGTCACATTTTTGCCGGTTGTGCGCTCCGGGTAATTTTGGGTAAATGTAGACAGTTTTGCTCAAAGCGTAAAACTGTCACAATTTTGCCGGTTATTCGAATTGGATAATTATTGGAAAATGAGGACAGTTTTACTCAGCGCGCAAAACCATCACAATTTTGCCGGTTGTGCGCGTTGGGTAATTTTGGGCAAATGTAGGCTGTTTTGCTCAGCGCGCAAAACAATAACAATTTTGCCGGGTGTGTGCACTGGTAAATTTGGGTAAATGTAGACAGTTTCACCTAGCGCGCAAAATGGTCACAATTTTGCCGGGTGTGCGTGCTGGTAATTTTGGGTAAATGAAGACATTTTTCTCCAGCGCGCAAAACTGTTACAATTTTGCCGGGTGTGCGCTGGTAAGTTTGGGGAAATGTAGACAGTTTTGCCTAGCGCGCAAAACCGTCACAATTTTGCAGGTTGTGCGCGCTTGGTCACTTTGGGTAAATGTAGACATAATTTGCGTAGCGCGCAAAACTTTCACAATTTTGCCGGCTATGCGCGCTTGGTAATTTTGGTTAATGTAGACATTTTTTGCCCAACGCGCAAAACAGTCACAATTTTGCCAGTTGTGAGCGCTGTGTAATTTTGGGTAAATATAGACATATTTGGTCAGCGCGCAAAACGGTCACAATTTTGCGGGTTGTGCGCGCTTGGTAATTTTGGGTTAATATAGACAGTTTTGCCTAGCGTGCAAAACTGTAACATTTTTGCCGGTTGTGCGCTCCTGGTAATTTTGGGTAAATGTAGACAGAGCGTAAAACTGTCACAATTTTGCCGGTTATTCGAATTGGATAATTTTTGGAAAATGAGGACAGTTTTGCTCCGCGCGAAAAACCATCACAATTTTGCCGGTTGTGCGCGTTGGGTAATTTTGGGCAAATGTAGGCTGTTTTGCGCAGCGCGCAAAACAATAACAATTTTGCCGGGTGTGTGCACTGGTAAAATTGGGTAAATGTAGACAGTTTTGCCCAGCGCGCAAAACGGTCACAATTTTGCCAGGTGTGCGTGCTGGTAATTTTGGGTAAATGAAGACATTTTTCTCCAACCGGGTGTGTGCTGGTAAGTTTGGGGAATTGTAGACAATTTGCCTAGCGCGTAAAACCGTCACAATTTTGCGGGTTGTGCGCGCTGGGTCACTTTGGGTAAATGTAGCCATTATTTGCGTAGTGCGTAAAAACGTCACAATTTCGCCGGTTGTGCGCGCTGGGTAATTTTCGGTTAATATTGACAGTTTTGCCTCGCGCGCAAAACAGACACATTTTTGCCGGTTGTGGGCACTAGGTAATTTTGGGTAAATGTAGACAGTTTTGCTCAGAGCAGAAAACTGTCACAATTTTACCGGTTGTTCGCATTGGATGATTTTTGGAAAATGAAGACAGTTTTGCTCAGCGCGCAAAACGGTCACATTTTTACCGGTTGAGCGCGTTGGCTAATTTTGGGCAAATGTAGGCTGTCTTGCTCTGCGCGCAAAGCAATAACAATTTTGCCGGATGTGTGCACTAGTAATTTTGGGTAAATGTTGATAGTTTTGCCGGATGCGTGCTGGTAATTGTGAGCAAAATGGTCACATTTTTTCCGGTTGTGAGCGCTGTGTAAATTTGGTTAAACGTAGACATATTTGGTCAGCACGTAAAACAGTGATAATTTTACAGGTTGTGCGCACTGGGTCACTTAGGGTAAATGCAGACATTTGTACTCAAAGCGCAAAAGTCACAATTTTGAGGGTTGTGGGCGCTGAGGAAATTTGGGTAAATGTAGACATTAATTACGTAGCGCGCAAAACGGTCACAATTTTGCCGGTTGTGCGCGCTGGGTAATTTTGTGTAATTGTAAACAGTTTTGCCCAGCTCGCAAAACGGTCACAATTTTGCCAGTTGGGCGCACTTGGTAATTTTTGTTAACTGTAGACGGTTTTACACAGCGTGCAAAACTGTCAAAATTTTACCGGTTGTGCGCGCTGGGTAATGTTTGGAAATGTAGACAGTTAAGGTCAGTGCGCAAAACGGTCACAATTTTGCCTGTTGTGCGGGCTGAATAAATTTGGGTAATTGTTGACATTTTTGCCCATCGCTCAAAACGGTCACAATTTTACCGGATGTGTGCGCAGGTAATTTTGGGTAAATGTCGACAGTTTTGCCCTGCGCGCAAAACAGTCACAATTTTTCCGAGTGTGCACGCTGGTAATTTTGGGTAAATGTAGACTGTTTTGCCCTGCGCGTAAAACGGTCACATTTTTTCCGAGTGTGCACGATGGTAATTTTGGGTAAATGTAGACAGTTTTGCCCTGCGCGCAAAAAGGTCACAATTTTGTCGGGTGTGCACGATGGTAACTTTGGGTAAATGTAGACAGTTTTGCCCAGCGCCCAAAACGGTTACAATTTTGCCGGTACTGCGCGCTGACTAATTTTGGTTTAATATAGACATTTTTGCTCAGCGCGCAAAACTGTCACAATTTTGCAGGTTGTGCGTCCTGGGTAATTTTGGACAAATGTTGGCTGTTTTACTCAGCGCGCAAAACGGTCACAATTTTGCCGGTTGTGCGCGTTGGGTAATTTTCGAAAAATGTAGGCTGTGTTGCTCAGCGAGCAAAAGGCTAAAAATTTTGCCGGGTGTGTGCACTGGTAATTTTGGATTAATGTTGACCGTTTTTCCCAGCACGCAAAACATTCACACTTTTGTCGGCTTTGCGCGCTGAGTAAATTTGGTTAACTGTAGACATTTTTGCTCAACGCGGAAAATGGTCAGAATTTTGCCGGTTGTGAGCGCTGTCTAATTTTGGGTAAATGTAGACATATTTGGTCAGCATGCAAAACAGTCATAATTTTACAGGTTGTGCCCGCTGGGTCACTTTGGGTAAATGCAGACATGTGTACTCAACGCGGAAAATAGTCACAATTTTGCTGGTTATGGGCGTTGGGAAAATTTGGGTAAATGTAAACATTATTTGCATAGCGCGCAAAACGGTCACAATTTGGCCGGTTGGGAGCGCTGGGTAATTTTGGGTAAATGTGGACAGTTTTGCCCAACGCCCAAAACGGTCACATTTTTGCCGGTTGTACGAACTGGGTAATTTTGGGTAAATGTATACGGTTTTTCCCAGGGCGCAAAACTGTCACAATTTTGCCAGCTATGCGCGCTAGATAATTTTTGTTTAAGTAGACATTTTTTGCCCAATGCTCAAAACGGTCACAGTTTTGGCGGTTGTGAGCGCTGTGTAATTTTGGGTAAATATAGACATATTTGGTCAGCGCGCAAAACGGTCACAATTTTGCGGGTTGTACGTGATGGGTAATTTTGGGTTAATATAGACAGTTTTGTCTAGCGCGCAAAACGGTCACATTTTTGCCAGTTGTGCGCTCCGGGTAATTTTGGGTAAATGTAGACAGTTTTGATCAGAGCGTAAAACTGTCACAATTTTACCGGTTCTTCGAATTGGATAATTTTTGGAAAATGAGGACAGTTTTGCTCAGCGCACAAAACCATCACAATTTTACCGGTTGTGCACGTTGGGTAATTTTGGGCAAATGTAGGCTGTTTTGCTCAACGGGCAAAATAATAACAATTTTGCCGGGTGTGTGCACTGGTAATTTTGGGTAAATGTAGACAGTTTTGCCCAGCGCGCAAAACGGTCACAATTTTGCCGGGTGTGCGCGCTGGTAATTTTGGGTAAATGAAGACTTTTTTGTCCAGCGCGCAAAACGGTGACAATTTTGCCGGGTGTGCGCTGGTAAGTTTGGGGAAATGTAGACAGTTTTGCCTAGCGCGCAAAACCGTCACAATTTTGCAGGTTGTGCGCGCTTGGTCACTTTGGGTAAATGTAGACATAATTTGCGTAGCGCGCAAAACTTTCACAATTTTGCCGGCTATGCGCGCTTGGTAATTTTGGTTAATGTAGACATTTTTTGCCCAACGCGCAAAACAGTCACAATTTTGCCAGTTGTGAGCGCTGTGTAATTTTGGGTAAATATAGACATATTTGGTCAGCGCGCAAAACGGTCACAATTTTGCGGGTTGTGCGCGCTTGGTAATTTTGGGTTAATATAGACAGTTTTGCCTAGCGTGCAAAACTGTAACATTTTTGCCGGTTGTGCGCTCCTGGTAATTTTGGGTAAATGTAGACAGAGCGTAAAACTGTCACAATTTTGCCGGTTATTCGAATTGGATAATTTTTGGAAAATGAGGACAGTTTTGCTCCGCGCGAAAAACCATCACAATTTTGCCGGTTGTGCGCGTTGGGTAATTTTGGGCAAATGTAGGCTGTTTTGCGCAGCGCGCAAAACAATAACAATTTTGCCGGGTGTGTGCACTGGTAAAATTGGGTAAATGTAGACAGTTTTGCCCAGCGCGCAAAACGGTCACAATTTTGCCAGGTGTGCGTGCTGGTAATTTTGGGTAAATGAAGACATTTTTCTCCAGCGCACAAAACGGTAACAATTTTACCGGGTGTGTGCTGGTAAGTTTGGGGAATTGTAGACAATTTGCCTAGCGCGTAAAACCGTCACAATTTTGCGGGTTGTGCGCGCTGGGTCACTTTGGGTAAATGTAGCCATTATTTGCGTAGTGCGTAAAAACGTCACAATTTCGCCGGTTGTGCGCGTTGGGTAATTTTCGGTTAATATTGACAGTTTTGCCTCGCGCGCAAAACAGACACATTTTTGCCGGTTGTGGGCACTAGGTAATTTTGGGTAAATGTAGACAGTTTTGCTCAGAGCAGAAAACTGTCACAATTTTACCGGTTGTTCGCATTGGATGATTTTTGGAAAATGAAGACAGTTTTGCTCAGCGCGCAAAACGGTCACATTTTTACCGGTTGAGCGCGTTGGCTAATTTTGGGCAAATGTAGGCTGTCTTGCTCTGCGCGCAAAGCAATAACAATTTTGCCGGATGTGTGCACTAGTAATTTTGGGTAAATGTTGACAGTTTTGCCGGATGCGTGCTGGTAATTGTGAGCAAAATGGTCACATTTTTTCCGGTTGTGAGCGCTGTGTAAATTTGGTTAAACGTAGACATATTTGGTCAGCACGTAAAACAGTGATAATTTTACAGGTTGTGCGCACTGGGTCACTTAGGGTAAATGCAGACATTTGTACTCAAAGCGCAAAAGTCACAATTTTGAGGGTTGTGGGCGCTGAGGAAATTTGGGTAAATGTAGACATTAATTACGTAGCGCGCAAAACGGTCACAATTTTGCCGGTTGTGCGCGCTGGGTAATTTTGTGTAATTGTAAACAGTTTTGCCCAGCTCGCAAAACGGTCACAATTTTGCCAGTTGGGCGCACTTGGTAATTTTTGTTAACTGTAGACGGTTTTACACAGCGTGCAAAACTGTCAAAATTTTACCGGTTGTGCGCGCTGGGTAATGTTTGGAAATGTAGACAGTTAAGGTCAGTGCGCAAAACGGTCACAATTTTGCCTGTTGTGCGGGCTGAATAAATTTGGGTAATTGTTGACATTTTTGCCCATCGCTCAAAACGGTCACAATTTTACCGGATGTGTGCGCAGGTAATTTAGGGTAAATGTCGACAGTTTTGCCCTGCGCGCAAAACAGTCACAATTTTTCCGAGTGTGCACGCTGGTAATTTTGGGTAAATGTAGACTGTTTTGCCCTGCGCGTAAAACGGTCACATTTTTTCCGAGTGTGCACGATGGTAATTTTGGGTAAATGTAGACAGTTTTGCCCTGCGCGCAAAAAGGTCACAATTTTGTCGGGTGTGCACGATGGTAACTTTGGGTAAATGTAGACAGTTTTGCCCAGCGCCCAAAACGGTTAGCCGGTACTGCGCGCTGACTAATTTTGGTTTAATATAGACATTTTTGCTCAGCGCGCAAAACTGTCACAATTTTGCAGGTTGTGCGTCCTGGGTAATTTTGGACAAATGTTGGCTGTTTTACTCAGCGCGCAAAACGGTCACAATTTTGCCGGTTGTGCGCGTTGGGTAATTTTCGAAAAATGTAGGCTGTGTTGCTCAGCGAGCAAAAGGCTAAAAATTTTGCCGGGTGTGTGCACTGGTAATTTTGGATTAATGTTGACCGTTTTTCCCAGCACGCAAAACATTCACACTTTTGTCGGCTTTGCGCGCTGAGTAAATTTGGTTAACTGTAGACATTTTTGCTCAACGCGGAAAATGGTCAGAATTTTGCCGGTTGTGAGCGCTGTCTAATTTTGGGTAAATGTAGACATATTTGGTCAGCATGCAAAACAGTCATAATTTTACAGGTTGTGCCCGCTGGGTCACTTTGGGTAAATGCAGACATGTGTACTCAACGCGGAAAATAGTCACAATTTTGCTGGTTATGGGCGTTGGGAAAATTTGGGTAAATGTAAACATTATTTGCATAGCGCGCAAAACGGTCACAATTTGGCCGGTTGGGAGCGCTGGGTAATTTTGGGTAAATGTGGACAGTTTTGCCCAACGCCCAAAACGGTCACATTTTTGCCGGTTGTACGAACTGGGTAATTTTGGGTAAATGTATACGGTTTTTCCCAGGGCGCAAAACTGTCACAATTTTGCCAGCTATGCGCGCTAGATAATTTTTGTTTAAGTAGACATTTTTTGCCCAATGCTCAAAACGGTCACAGTTTTGGCGGTTGTGAGCGCTGTGTAATTTTGGGTAAATATAGACATATTTGGTCAGCGCGCAAAACGGTCACAATTTTGCGGGTTGTACGTGATGGGTAATTTTGGGTTAATATAGACAGTTTTGTCTAGCGCGCAAAACGGTCACATTTTTGCCAGTTGTGCGCTCCGGGTAATTTTGGGTAAATGTAGACAGTTTTGATCAGAGCGTAAAACTGTCACAATTTTACCGGTTCTTCGAATTGGATAATTTTTGGAAAATGAGGACAGTTTTGCTCAGCGCACAAAACCATCACAATTTTACCGGTTGTGCACGTTGGGTAATTTTGGGCAAATGTAGGCTGTTTTGCTCAACGGGCAAAATAATAACAATTTTGCCGGGTGTGTGCACTGGTAATTTTGGGTAAATGTAGACAGTTTTGCCCAGCGCGCAAAACGGTCACAATTTTGCCGGGTGTGCGCGCTGGTAATTTTGGGTAAATGAAGACTTTTTTGTCCAGCGCGCAAAACGGTGACAATTTTGCCGGGTGTGCGCTGGTAAGTTTGGGGAAATGTAGACAGTTTTGCCTAGCGCGCAAAACCGTCACAATTTTGCAGGTTGTGCGCGCTTGGTCACTTTGGGTAAATGTAGACATAATTTGCGTAGCGCGCAAAACTTTCACAATTTTGCCGGCTATGCGCGCTTGGTAATTTTGGTTAATGTAGACATTTTTTGCCCAACGCGCAAAACAGTCACAATTTTGCCAGTTGTGAGCGCTGTGTAATTTTGGGTAAATATAGACATATTTGGTCAGCGCGCAAAACGGTCACAATTTTGCGGGTTGTGCGCGCTTGGTAATTTTGGGTTAATATAGACAGTTTTGCCTAGCGTGCAAAACTGTAACATTTTTGCCGGTTGTGCGCTCCTGGTAATTTTGGGTAAATGTAGACAGAGCGTAAAACTGTCACAATTTTGCCGGTTATTCGAATTGGATAATTTTTGGAAAATGAGGACAGTTTTGCTCCGCGCGAAAAACCATCACAATTTTGCCGGTTGTGCGCGTTGGGTAATTTTGGGCAAATGTAGGCTGTTTTGCGCAGCGCGCAAAACAATAACAATTTTGCCGGGTGTGTGCACTGGTAAAATTGGGTAAATGTAGACAGTTTTGCCCAGCGCGCAAAACGGTCACAATTTTGCCAGGTGTGCGTGCTGGTAATTTTGGGTAAATGAAGACATTTTTCTCCAACCGGGTGTGTGCTGGTAAGTTTGGGGAATTGTAGACAATTTGCCTAGCGCGTAAAACCGTCACAATTTTGCGGGTTGTGCGCGCTGGGTCACTTTGGGTAAATGTAGCCATTATTTGCGTAGTGCGTAAAAACGTCACAATTTCGCCGGTTGTGCGCGTTGGGTAATTTTCGGTTAATATTGACAGTTTTGCCTCGCGCGCAAAACAGACACATTTTTGCCGGTTGTGGGCACTAGGTAATTTTGGGTAAATGTAGACAGTTTTGCTCAGAGCAGAAAACTGTCACAATTTTACCGGTTGTTCGCATTGGATGATTTTTGGAAAATGAAGACAGTTTTGCTCAGCGCGCAAAACGGTCACATTTTTACCGGTTGAGCGCGTTGGCTAATTTTGGGCAAATGTAGGCTGTCTTGCTCTGCGCGCAAAGCAATAACAATTTTGCCGGATGTGTGCACTAGTAATTTTGGGTAAATGTTGACAGTTTTGCCGGATGCGTGCTGGTAATTGTGAGCAAAATGGTCACATTTTTTCTGGTTGTGAGCGCTGTGTAAATTTGGTTAAACGTAGACATATTTGGTCAGCACGTAAAACAGTGATAATTTTACAGGTTGTGCGCACTGGGTCACTTAGGGTAAATGCAGACATTTGTACTCAAAGCGCAAAAGTCACAATTTTGAGGGTTGTGGGCGCTGAGGAAATTTGGGTAAATGTAGACATTAATTACGTAGCGCGCAAAACGGTCACAATTTTGCCGGTTGTGCGCGCTGGGTAATTTTGTGTAATTGTAAACAGTTTTGCCCAGCTCGCAAAACGGTCACAATTTTGCCAGTTGGGCGCACTTGGTAATTTTTGTTAACTGTAGACGGTTTTACACAGCGTGCAAAACTGTCAAAATTTTACCGGTTGTGCGCGCTGGGTAATGTTTGGAAATGTAGACAGTTAAGGTCAGTGCGCAAAACGGTCACAATTTTGCCTGTTGTGCGGGCTGAATAAATTTGGGTAATTGTTGACATTTTTGCCCATCGCTCAAAACGGTCACAATTTTACCGGATGTGTGCGCAGGTAATTTTGGGTAAATGTCGACAGTTTTGCCCTGCGCGCAAAACAGTCACAATTTTTCCGAGTGTGCACGCTGGTAATTTTGGGTAAATGTAGACTGTTTTGCCCTGCGCGTAAAACGGTCACATTTTTTCCGAGTGTGCACGATGGTAATTTTGGGTAAATGTAGACAGTTTTGCCCTGCGCGCAAAAAGGTCACAATTTTGTCGGGTGTGCACGATGGTAACTTTGGGTAAATGTAGACAGTTTTGCCCAGCGCCCAAAACGGTTACAATTTTGCCGGTACTGCGCGCTGACTAATTTTGGTTTAATATAGACATTTTTGCTCAGCGCGCAAAACTGTCACAATTTTGCAGGTTGTGCGTCCTGGGTAATTTTGGACAAATGTTGGCTGTTTTACTCAGCGCGCAAAACGGTCACAATTTTGCCGGTTGTGCGCGTTGGGTAATTTTCGAAAAATGTAGGCTGTGTTGCTCAGCGAGCAAAAGGCTAAAAATTTTGCCGGGTGTGTGCACTGGTAATTTTGGATTAATGTTGACCGTTTTTCCCAGCACGCAAAACATTCACAATTTTGTCGGCTTTGCGCGCTGAGTAAATTTGGTTAACTGTAGACATTTTTGCTCAACGCGGAAAATGGTCAGAATTTTGCCGGTTGTGAGCGCTGTCTAATTTTGGGTAAATGTAGACATATTTGGTCAGCATGCAAAACAGTCATAATTTTACAGGTTGTGCCCGCTGGGTCACTTTGGGTAAATGCAGACATGTGTACTCAACGCGGAAAATAGTCACAATTTTGCTGGTTATGGGCGTTGGGAAAATTTGGGTAAATGTAAACATTATTTGCATAGCGCGCAAAACGGTCACAATTTGGCCGGTTGGGAGCGCTGGGTAATTTTGGGTAAATGTGGACAGTTTTGCCCAACGCCCAAAACGGTCACATTTTTGCCGGTTGTACGAACTGGGTAATTTTGGGTAAATGTATACGGTTTTGCCCAGGGCGCAAAACTGTCACAATTTTGCCAGCTATGCGCGCTAGATAATTTTTGTTTAAGTAGACATTTTTTGCCCAATGCGCAAAACGGTCACAGTTTTGGCGGTTGTGAGCGCTGTGTAATTTTGGGTAAATATAGACATATTTGGTCAGCGCGCAAAACGGTCACAATTTTGCGGGTTGTACGTGATGGGTAATTTTGGGTTAATATAGACAGTTTTGTCTAGCGCGCAAAACGGTCACATTTTTGCCAGTTGTGCGCTCCGGGTAATTTTGGGTAAATGTAGACAGTTTTGATCAGAGCGTAAAACTGTCACAATTTTACCGGTTCTTCGAATTGGATAATTTTTGGAAAATGAGGACAGTTTTGCTCAGCGCACAAAACCATCACAATTTTACCGGTTGTGCACGTTGGGTAATTTTGGGCAAATGTAGGCTGTTTTGCTCAACGGGCAAAATAATAACAATTTTGCCGGGTGTGTGCACTGGTAATTTTGGGTAAATGTAGACAGTTTTGCCCAGCGCGCAAAACGGTCACAATTTTGCCGGGTGTGCGCGCTGGTAATTTTGGTTAAATGAAGACTTTTTTGTCCAGCGTGCAAAACGGTGACAATTTTGCCGGGTGTGCGTTGGTAATTTTGGGGAAATGTAGAAAGTTTTGCCTACCGCGCAAAACAGTCACAATTTTGCAGGTTGTGCTCGCTGGGTCACTTTCGGTAAATGTAGACATTATTTGCGTAGCGCGCAAAACTGTCACGTCCCGCTTCCCTAAAATGGAGGCGAGACGTGGGAAGGTCCGCTCAGACGTGGAGCTGTGAAGCTGCAGTCTGATAAGCGTCAATAAATCATATGCAGGTCCCTGTAATTGCGAACGGAACAAAAATAATAATAAAGGAAGAGACAGAAATATAATTCTCAAATTTCAGAATTGTCTACAATAATAAGTTTCAACATCCAGAAAAGCCACCAGGCTGAAATAAAAAGTCTAAGGCCCAAATACGGCCAACAAACAAAAGTACAAAGGTAAAAACAATGGTGCTACGCACCGACAACTAACAGCAAACTAACAAGCGACTCTGAACAGCCTCTAAGACTGGTCACATGTGTCCATGAAGTCCTCATCAAACGCAGGCCCAGGCTCGGCGTCCACAAACACCTCGTCCTCAGCAACAAACTCTGGCTCAGGGTCTAACATGTGACACCCAAAGAGAAAGGGGCACATGTCAGCAAGTCTAAAAAGACTTGAGCAATGAAACTGAAAGTAAACTAACAACCTAACAGTTATAATATGATGCAATGACATGGCAGTTAAGTATGATGCAACAGTTTAAAGGAAGAGACAAGCACGCATGATGTAGCAAAAGTTACCAATTCACTAATTCACGAGTCACTTATCACGATTTTCAATTTGTGCTCAGAGTTTCTTTCTTTTGGCTGAAGTAGCTGTACGGGCTAACTTCTACGCTCAAGCGATCGTTTAACCCTACCCCTCCACGTGTATCGAGCGATGGGATTAGCAACACACTATGCTCGCTTCTGGATCACGAGCCAGGAAGTGTATTTGGCATAGGGGTGCACCTAGCCGGATCACTGTGTAGGAATCAAAATCCTACTCGTCGCAGCTTACATTTTAAAAGTAGCGTGTGCTACACAATCACGATAAACAATCAATGTATGCAATGACATGAACAGATATTCGCGTACCGTTAATTGAAATTAAACATGACATGCAAGCATGATGAAGGTGACGGATCTAGCTTCGTTGTCAAGCTAGATCAAAGGGCGTCTAGGCAGCTATCCTTTCACTGCCTAGTCTCTTTTACGCTAAGACAAGGAAATGCTCTAAGGACATGGCCTAAACAAAAGGTTGGCAAGTTTCACTTGCCTGATACCGACGATGACGATCGACGGTAGAACGTCTCACAACTCTATTCTACGGAAAGGGATCGCTATTACGGCAAAACAAGGATCAGAAACGTTCACCAAATCGATTTCGTAATAGGATGTCTATTAATTCGTTTTTAATTAGGTTTTCTAATTTAAAGTGTGGGTTATAAGGGATTAAGGGATAGATTCACTAACCGTAAGAGCAGCGAATGAATGACGCCAAGACGGAGCTAAAACGGCAACGGAAGAACATCTCCGGAAGAATCTACGGCTGAAAATGAGCTCCGGCGGCCTAGAGAAGGTGGCCGGCGCAAAAATGGCGAGAGGGAAGCTCCAAAGGAAGAAGGAATGGCTTGGGGAAATGTTGGAGGATGATTTTGGGAAGAAAATGGCTCAGAAGAAATGAAAGAAGAATGAAAAGAGTCGGGGGTTTAAATAGAAATAACCCGGCGGCGGAAATGAACCCTAGGGTTTCGGGGTTGATTAGTCGGTCAAAGAAGAGCTGTTGACCGACTAATTCGAGAACTAGTCGGTCGGTCGACCAACTGTGACCGACTAAGACCAAACAGTAACTCCTGAGGAAGAAATGAACTTCGATTTAGTCGGTCAAAGAACAACTACTGACCGACTAGTTTCACAACTAGTCGGTGGCCGAACGTTCTTAGACCGACTAAGAGTAAACAGTAACTCGGCATCAAAATGTTCAATGAACTAGTCGGTTAAAGAACAATGGCCGACCGACTAGTTTGCAACCTAGTCGGTCGAAAAATGTTCTTAGACGGACTAACGATAAACAGTAACTCCTGAAGAATAAATCAAAGCCCACTAGTCGGTCCATGAAGGGTTGCCGACCGACTAGATTGAAATCTAGTCGGTTGGTTCTCCTTCTTGAACCAACTAATGTGCACGAAAAGTCTCGAATCGAAGCGTGAAGCTCCAGGAAGATTCCTACGGCTTCTAAGATCAACCTATCTCTATGATATGAGCGATATGAAGCTCGTCACGAATGCCTTACTCCAAACTCGACGATCTAAGGAAGAAAGACTAGAAATCACAAGGAAACGGACGAAACCACAAAACGACGAAAACGGAAATCACACACAAGGGGAAAACCAACCATACATATAATATATCCAGAAAATACATATAGATGAAAACCAGTCGTTACATCCTCCCCAACTTAAGAAAAATTCCGCCCACGGAATTTCCCAACACTCACGTGTCAGGGAACAAAAGTGGGTAGCGCTCTCTCATCTCCTCCTCTCTCTCCCAGGTAGACTCTCCTGGCGAGCCGTGTCGCCACATCACCCTCACAAGATTGACAACCTTGTTCTGGAGTGACTTCTGACGCCTGTCCAGAATCTGCACTGGCTGCTGGTCATACGTCAAATCTGGGCGAACGGCAATCTCCGAGAAATCCACAGCATGAGATGGATCGCTGATGTATCGACGAAGCTGCGACACATGGAAAACATCGTGGACTCCTTCCAAGGATGGCGGCAAGGCTAAGCGGTAGGCTACCTCGCCAACTCTCTCCAAAATGTCAAATGGTCCGATGTATCTCGGGCTCAACTTCCCTCCCTTCCCAAAACGAATCACTCCACGATTCGGGGAAATCCTCAGAAACACATGGTCGCCTGGCTGAAACTCCAAAGGACGGCGTTTAGCATCCGTCCAATGCTTAAAACGGTCCTGAGCAATCCTCAGCCTCTCCCGAATGTTCCTCACAACATCCACGGCCTCCAAGATCATCTCAGGTCCCAACAGCTCCCGATCACCAATGTCATCCCAACTCAATGGCGATCGACATTTCCTCTCATACAGCGCGGCGAAAGGTGACATGCCAATACTTGCCTGGAAGCTGTTGTTGTAAGAGAACTACACCAGATGTAGATTGTCCTCCCACGAACCCTTGAAATCCAACATGCACGCCCTCAGCATGTCCTCCAAGATCTGAATCGTCCTCTCGGACTGGCCGTCTGTCTGCGGATGATACACCGTGCTGAAACTCAGACGCGGCCCCAAACTCCTCTGCAAACTCTGCCAGAACTGAGATGTGAACCTCGTGTCTCTGTCTGACACGATACTCACAGGGACTCCGTGAAGTCATTCGATCTCCTGCACGATTCACGTTACATCACTATCTATCTAGGAAAAGGAAATAGAAACAGAGAGTAAAAGAATTTACCTCCATGTATCTCCTCGCTAGCGCCTCAGTGGACTGTCCTCCTCGGAATGGAATAAAGTGCGCGGATTTGGTCAATCGATCTACGATCACCCAAATCGCGTCATTCTGCTTCGGACTCCAAGGCAGTCCAGTCACAAAGTCCATAGTGATGTGTTGCCACTTCCACTCCGGAATCGGAAGCAGTTGTAGCAACCCTGCCGTACGCTGATGCTCCGATTCACTTGCTGGCAAATCAGACACTTGGCCACACTCCGAGCCACGCTCCTCTTCATGCCATTCCACCAAAAGTTCAGACGAAGATCTTGGTACATCTTGGTCCCACCAGAATGCACAGAATACGGCGAACTGTGTGCCTCCACCAACAGCTCCTCTCTGATAACCCCAGCTGGCACACAAAACCTGGCCCCAAACCTCAGCGAGCCATCCTCATGAATCAAAAAGTCAGTTCGCAGACCGGCTTCTACTTGCTCCCGAATCCTCACCAGCTTCGGATCTCCGGCCTGACTCGCCTTAATCCGATCCACGATCGTCGACTGTATCTGCATACACATCAACGAAGAAGCCTCCCCATGAAGAACGATCTCCACACCAGACTCGCAAAAATCCTGCTGCAATCTCCACTGTGAAGTCAACAACATCACCACTGAAAGCCTACTCAGCGCATCCGGAACCACATTCACCTTGCCAGGGTGGTACTGCAGATCAATCTCATAATCCGTCATGAGCTCCAACCATCGACGCTGTCGCATGTTGAGCTCCTTCTGAGTGAAAATGTACTTCAAGCTTTTGTGATCGGTGAAGATCTTCACATTATCACTCAGCAAGAAGTGCCTCCAAATCTTCAGTGCAAACACGACAGTAGCCAACTCCAAATCGTGTGTCGAGTAATTCTTCTCATGAGCCTTAAGCTGACGAGAAGCATACGCAATCACGTGCCCATGCTGATGCAACACACAGCCAAGACCTTTGCCAGAAGCATCGCAAAAGATCTCGAATCCTCCGCTACGATCAGGCACAGCAAGAACAGGGGCAGACGTCAATCTGTCCTTCAGCACACCAAAAGCCTCTCCACAACCATCAGACCAGACAAAAGGAATATCCTTCCGCGTCAACCTGGTCATCGGCTCAGCAATACGGGAAAAGTCCCTAATGAATTGCCGATAATAACCAGCCAATCCAAGGAAACTCCTGATCTCAGATGCTGACTGCGGAACAGGCCACTCCCTGATAGCCTTGACCTTCTCGGGGTCCACCGAAATACCATCTCCAGACACCACATGCCCGAGAAAAGCAACTCTGTCCAGCCAAAACTCGCACTTGGAAAACTTAGCATACAACCGATACTTCCTCAAGATCTCCAACACTGTCCTCAAGTGCGCAGCATGTTCCTCCTCTGACTTCGAGTAGATCAGAATGTCGTCTATAAAGATCACGACAAACTTATCTAAAAAGTCATAAAAGATCAGATTCATCAGATTCATTAAAACTGCGGGTGCGTTGGTTACACCGAAAGGCATAACCACAAACTCGTAGTGTCCGTATTTCGTCCTGAACGCTGTCTTCGAAACATCATCCTTCTTCACCTTCAACTAATGATATCCACTCCTCAGATCCAACTTCGAAAATACCCTCGATCCTTCAAGCTGATCAAAGATGTCATCAATACGAGGCAAAGGATATCGATTCTTCACGGTCACCGCATTCAACTCCCGATAGTCCACGCACATGCGACGCGAACCATCCTTCTTCTTCACCAGCAGGACCGGTGCTCCCCACGGAGACACACTGGGATGAATGAGAATCCCTTCTGAAGAAGCTCATCCAGCTGCTTCCGCAATTCCTCCAACTCTGCTGGAGCCATACGATAGGGCGCTTTCGAAATCGGCTGCGCTCCCGGAATAAGATCAATCGAAAATTCGAGAGCTCGATCGGGTGGCAATCCAGACATCTCCTCGGGGAAGACGTCATCAAAGTCCTGCACTACCACTGGCCTCTCCTACTCCATCTGTATCGCCACAATCTCCACTGGCCTGGCCCGAAACCTGACCGGACCAAGCGAACTGCTACCTCGGCTGAACTCAAATACTAGATGTCCGGGGATCTCGAACACCACCTTCTTCCTCCGACAGTCGATCGTAGCATAGAAACTCTCCAGCCAATCCATCCCAAGGACTGCATCGTAGTTGATGATGTCGTGGATAATGAAATCAGCGTAAAGCTCATGTCCACAGACCACCAACGAGCAAGAATTGCAACCACGATGCACCGAGACCACGCCATTCCCTGTAACGACATTCCAACTCTTGGGAAGAGGGGAAGTCGCCAAGGAATGCTTCTCCACGAAGCTCCGGGAAATAATGCACATCGATGCACCAGAGTCGAAGAGGACTCGTGCAGGAAATGTGCACACCAGAATCACACCTGCAAACAGTCTAACAATCAAGCCCTATTCTAGCAACAATCATGTACAAGCAACCAACATAATCTAACAAACAAAACTAACTAAAGAAAGGAACATCTAGATTGAGGATTACCTGCGATAACCTCATCCACAGCCATGCTCTCCACCTCAGACATCAGAAAAGCCTGCCTCCTCGGCTGCACGGCCTGCTGAAAAGCCTGCCTCCTCGGCTGCACGGCCTGCTGGAAAAGCCTGCCTCCTCGGCTGCACGGCCTGCTGGAAAGCCTGCCTCTGCGGCACGAGAGCCGCTCCACGACCAGCTGGTACCGGCCCTCTCTGCTGCAACGGTTGTGCTGCAACAGGTGCCCTCCAAGGCTACTTGATACTTGGGCAATCCTTCAGAGAATGCGAAGCATCGCCACAGCCCAAGCACTGCCCCAAAAGTCTCCTGCACTGGTCCCTCACATGGCCCACCTTGCCGCAATGGCTGCAAGTCCTCAGAATAGGCCCACCTGGCCTCTTGAACTGAGCTGGCTGGTTGGGCCTGAACCCTGGTCTCATCACTGCCCTGGCCTGCTCCACAGGCTTCTTCCCAGCTCCAGAAGCAAATCCTCTCCTCTGGTTCACGATCAACTCCTGCCTCCTCGCCGCAATCAGAACCTTCTGATAAGACTCCAGATCAGAAGAAGACACAAAACTCTGAAGCTCCAAAGCGAGTCCCTGCAGAAATCTCTGAGCCTTCTCATCAGCATCCTGCACCATCTTTGGTGCGAACCGGCTCAGTCTAGTAAACTCCTGGTGGTACTGATCCACCGTCCTGCTCCCCTGCTTCAAATCAATGAAGCGCTGCAACATCTCTCTCCTGGCAGCCTTCGGGAAGAACTCCTCATCAAATCTGGACTTGAAGGTAGTCCAAGATATCGGCTCCTCCAACAGCTGCTCCTCAGCGTCCCACCAGTTCCGGGCATTGTCCCTAGCTGCCTCTTCGCCAAGTCAACCCAGCCAACCTCGTTGACCTTGGACATCTTCAAATTGTCCTCAATATTCCTGACCCACTCGTCAGCAGCTAGAGGACCTTCAGTACCATCAAAGTATGCAGGACCCAGCTCTCAAAACTGCTTCGCCCCTGGCTCGGAACGAGGGGCCTCCTGAACTGCCTGAGCAGCTCGAACAACTGGAGCATTCTGGACTTGCAGGAGCACGCCCTGCTGCACCTGCATCATCTGAAGCATAATCTCCCCATTGGTGGGCTTCCCGATCAGGCTCCTCGTCATGAGGGGGCGCACCACCAGCAGCTCGGGTATTTCGCCTTCCTGCCATCTAATGACACAGAAAACGAAACAATTAGACTCATAGCTTATGACTAGGATGTCGAACTTAGTTTATTGGACATTCTAATATTATTATCGTTATTCCGATAATCACAGTTACAGAGGACGACCTGCATGGGCCACCAACAAAACCTGTCACGCCCCGCTTCCCTAAAATGGAGGCGAGACGTGAGAAGGTCTGCTCAGACGTCGAGCTGTGAAGCTGCAGTCTGATAAGCGTCAATAAATCAAATGCAGGTCCCTGTAATCGCGAACAGAACAAAAATAATAATAAAGGAAGAGACAGAAATATAATTCTCAAATCTCAGAATTGTCCACAATAATAAGTTTCAACATCCATAAAAGCCACCATGCTGACAGAAAAAGTCTAAGGCCCAAACACGGCCAACAAACAAAAGTACAAAGGTAAAAACAATGGTGCTACGCACCGAAAACTAACAGCAAACTAACGGTAGAACATCTCACAACTCTA
>CM061132.1:68455002-68521968 GCA_030789695.1 Scilla litardierei
TTCCATTTGAGAGAGCTAGTTAATCCATAAACCTAAAAATACTTCAAACCTTCTATTTTGGGAAACTGTTGAGCAATTCCAATTGAAATTACATGGGAATAGCGTAAACAACCTCCTCTCTACACAAAAACGACATTTACTCTCCATTTGACCTCATATTCCTCCAAAACTCTCACGAATTCTGTGCGAGTCCTAGAAATCAAAGTCGGATGACATTGCTTGTATTTTGAAACCAAGAGTAAATTCTTGTAGTTTTTCAGAAGAAAACGATGGTGACACACTATCAGATGCTCATGAATAAAGACTTCTATAGTTTAAGGCCTAAAATGTCCTTCTTCATCTATTAGAGTGAGATAGGGCAGCAAGAACCGAAAAATGCTTCAAACATGCTATTTTGGCCATTCAATGGACAATTCCAGTAGAAATTACATGGGAATAGTGTAAACAACCTCCTCTCCGCATAGAAATAACGTTTACTCTCCATTTATCCTCATATTCCTCCAAAAGTCCCACAAATTCCGTGCGAGTCCCAGACTTCAGAGACGGGTGCAGTGGCTTGTGTTTTGAATCCAAGAGTAAATTCGTGTAGTTTTCCGTAGAAAACGATGGTGACACACTATCGGAAGCTCGGAACGAAGTTTTCGATCGTTTGAGGCCTAGAATGCCATCCTTCATCCATTAGTGAGAGCTAGGGTAGCCACAAACCAAAAAATGCTTAAAACCTTCTATTTTGGACAACCGTTGGGCAATTCGAATTGAAATTACGTGGGAATAGAGTAAACAACCCCCTCGCCTCATAGAAACAACATTTACTCTCCATTTGTCTTCATATTCCTTCAAAACTCCTATGAAATCCGTGCGAGTCCAGAAATTAGAGGCGAGTTCTTGTGTTTTGAATCCAACAATAAATTCATGTAGTTTTTCGGTGGAAAACGTTGGTGACGTGCTATCGGATGCTTACAAATGTATATTTCGATTGTTTGAGACCAACCTTCATCCATTAGAGTGAGCTAAGGCAGCCAGAAACTGAAAAATGCTTCAAAAATGCAATTATGGGCAACCATTGGGCAATTCTAATTGAACTTTCTTGGGAATAGAGAAAACAACCTCCTCTCCACATTGAAACGACGTTTACTCTCCATTTCTCCCCTTATTCCTGCAAAACTCCCACGAATACCGTTTGAGTCTCAGAAATCAGAGACGTGTGCCACTACTTGTGTTTTCCATCCAAGTGTAAATTCAGGTAGTTTTAGGTAGAAAACGATGGTGATGTACTATCGAATGCTTAGAAATGAATGTTTCAAATGTTTGAGGCCTAGAATGCTTTCCTTCATCCATTAGAGTGAGCTAAGGCAGCCAGACACTGAAAAATTCTTCAAACATGCTAGTATGGGCAACCATTGGGCAATTCCAATTGAAATTTCGTGGGAATAGAGGAAACAACCTCCTCTCCATATAGAAACAGCGTTTACTCTCCATTTCTCCTCGTATTCCTCCAAAACTCCCACGAATACCGTTCGAGTCGCAGAAATCAGAGACGGGTGACATTACTTGTGTTTTGCATTCAAGAAGAAATTCTTGTAAGTTTTCGATAGAAAAGGATTGTGATGCACTATCGGAATTTTGGGAACGAAGATTTCGATTTTTTTGAGGCCTTGAATGCACTCCTTCATCCATTAGAGTGAGCTATGGCATCCAAAAACTGGAAAATGCTTCAAACATGCTATTATGGGCAACCGTTGGGCAATTCAAGTTGAAATTGCATGGGAATAGAGTAAACAACCCCCTCTCCGCATAGAAATAACGATTACTCTCCATTGGTCCTCATAGTCTTCCAAAAACACCGAAGAAATCCATGCGAGTCCCAGAAATCAGAGACGGGTGAAATTGCTTTTGTTTTAAATCCAAGAGTAAATTCGTGTAGTTTTTAAGTAGAAAACGATGGTGACGTACTATCGGATGCTCAGGAACGAATATTTCGATTATTTGAGGTCTAGAATGCCCTCCTTCTTTCATTTGAATGAGCTAAGGCAGCCAGAAACCAAAAAATTCTTCAAACATGCTACTAATGGCAACTGTTGGGCAATTCCTATTGAAATTTCGTGGAAATAGAGATACCAACGAATTCTCCACATAGAAACAACATTTACTCTTCATTTCTCCTCATATTCCTCCAACCTCCCACAAATGCCGTTCAAGTCCTAGAAATCAGAGACGGGTGCCATTGCTTGTGTTTTGCATCCAAGAGTAAATTCGTTGTAGTTTTTAAGTAGAAAACGATGGTGACGTACTATCGGATGCTCTGGAACTAATATTCGATCGTTTGAGGCCTAGAATGCCCTCCTTCATCCATTAGAGTGAGCTAAGGGAGCCAAAAACTGAAAAATGCTTCAAACCTTCTATTATTAGCAACCATTGGGCAATTCCAATTAAAATTCGTGGGAATAGAGGAAACAACCTTCTCTACACATAGAAACAACGTTTACTCTCTATTTCTCCTCATATTTCTCCAAAACTCCCACGAATACTGTTTGAGTCTCAGAAATCAGAGACGGGTGCTATTACTTGTGTTTTGCATCCAATAATAAATTCTTGTAGTTTTTCTGTAGAAAACGAAGGTGACGCACTATCGGATGTTCATGAATGAAGACTTTGATAGCTTAAGCCTAAAATGCCCTTCTTCATCCATTAGAGTGAGCTAGGGCAGGCAGAAACCGGAAAATACTTCAAACTGTTATTATGGGCAACCATTGGGCAATTGAAATTGCGTGGAAATAGAGGAAAGAACCTCCTCTCCACATAGAACAACGTTTTCTCTCTATTTGTCCTCATATTCCACTAAAAATCTCACGAATTCCGTGCGAGTCTCGGAAATCAGAGATTGGTGCCATTGCTTATGTTTTGAATTCAAGAGTTTAAATTCTTGCAGTTTTTCTGTGGAAAACGATGGTGATGCTCTATCGGAAGCTCATGAACAAAGATTTCAAATGTTTGAGCCTTACAATGCCGTCCTTCGTCCATTAGAGTGAGGTAGGGCAGCTAGAAGCTGAAAAATGTTTCAAACCTGCTATTTCGGGCTACCGTAGGGCAGTTCCTATTGAAATTTTGTGGGAATAAAGTAAACAACCTCCTCTCCACTTAGAAACAAAGTTTACTCTCCATTTTTCTCATATTACTCCAAAACTCACATGAATTTCATGCGAGTCCCAGAAATCAGAGACATATGCAATTGCTGGTGTTTTGAATCCAAGAGTAAACTTCGTATAGTTTTTCGGTAGAAAATAGTGGTGACGTCCTATCGGAAGCTCAGAAACGAAGATTTCGATCGTTTGAGGCCTAGAATTCGCTCCATCATCCATTAGAGAGAGCTAGGTCAGCCATAAACTGAAAAATGCTTCAAACATTCAATTTAGGGCAACCGTTGGGCAATTCCAATTGAAATTACATGATGGGAAAAGAGTAAACAACCTCCTCTCCAGATAGAAACAACGTTTACTCTCCATTTGTCCTCATAATCCTCCAAAACTCCCACGAATTCTGTGCCAATCACGGAAATCAGGGACGCGTGCCATTGCTTGTGTATTGAATCCAAGAATGTGTCTGTTTGCAAAACTGTCTCCATTTACGCAAATTTACCCAGCGCGCACAACCAGAAAAAATGTGACTGTTTTGCACGCTGGACAAAACTATCTACATTTACCCAAAATTACCCAGCGCGCACAAACGGCAAAATTGTGACCGTTTTGCACGCTATGCAAATAATGTCTACATTTACCCAAATTTACCCAGCGCCCCAACCCGCAAAATTGTGACTTTTTTCCAGCGCCCACAACCCACAAAATTGTTACTTTTTTGCACGCTGAGCACAAATGTCTACATTTACCCAAAGTGACCAAGCGCGCATAACCTGCAAAATTGTGACCGCTTTGTGCGTTGATCAAATATGTCTATATTTACCCAAAATTACACAGCGTTTACAACCGGCGAAATTGTGACCATTTTGCGCGCTGAGCAAAAATGTCTACATTTAATCAAAATTACTCAGCGCACAGAGTCGGCAAAAATGTGACTCTTTTGCACGCTGGGCAAAATTGTCTACATTTAATCAAAATTACTCAGCGCACAGAGTCGGCAAAAATGTGACTCTTTTGCACGCTGGGCAAAATTGTCTACATTTACCCAAAATTACCAGCGCACACACCCGGCAAAATTGTGACTGTTTTGCGAGCTGCGCAAAACAGCCTACATTCGCTTAAAATTACCCAATGCGCACAACCGGCAAAATTGTGATCGTTTTACGTGCTGAGCAAAATTGTCTACATTTCCCCAAAATTACCCAGCGCGCACAACAAGAAAAATTGTGACAGCTTTGTGCACAGCGCCAAAAAAATCTACATTTACCCAAAATTGCATAGCGTGCACAACCTTCAAAATTCTGATCGTTTTGCGCACTGTGCAAAAATGCCTACATTTCCCGAAAATTGACATGTGTGCACAACCGTCAAAAATTGTGACCATTTTGTGCGCTGGACAAAAATGACGACATTTACCCAAAATTATCCAGTGCGCACAGCCGGCAAAATTGTGACCTTTTTACGCTCTGAGCAAAACTGTCTACATTTACCCAAAATAACACAGTACGCACAACCAGAAAAAATGAGATCGTTTTGCACGCTGGGCAAAACTGTCTACATTTACCCAAAATTAACCCGCGTGCACAACTCGTAAAATTGTGACTGTTTTCCACACTACGCAAATAATGTCAACATTTACCCAAAGTGACCCAGCGCGCATAACCTGCGAAATTGGGACCGTTTTGCGCACTGACCAATATGTCTACATTTACCCAAAGTGACTTTGCGTGCACAACCGGCAAAATTGTGACCGTTTTGCGTGCTGAGCAAAAATGTCGACATTTTACCAAAATTACTCAGCGCGCACACACGGCAAAATTGTGTCCGTGTTGCGCGCTGGGCAAAACTGTCTACATTTACCCAAAATTACCAGCGCACACACCCGGAAAAATCGTAACCGTTTTGCGAGCTGGACAAAAATGTCAACATTTACCCAAAATTACCAGCGCCCACACCCGGCAAAATTGTGACCATTTTGCGCGCTGGGCAAAATGTCAACATTTACCCAAAATTACTCAGCCCGCACAACCGGCAAAATTGTGACCGTTTTGTGCTCTAACCAAAACTGTCTACATTTTCCAAAAATTAACCAGCGCCCACAAACAGCAAAATTGTGACAGTTTTACGTGCTGGAAAAAACTTTCTATATTTACCCAAAATTACCTAATTCGCACAACCGGCAAAAATGTGACCATTTTCCGGGCTGGGCAAAACTGACTATATTTACCAAAAAATTAACCAACGCGCACAACCGTAAAAAATGTGACCGTTTTGCGCGCTACACAAATAATGTCTACATTTACCCAAATTTTCCTAGCGCCCACAACCCGCAAAATTGTGACTATTTTACGCTCTGAGTACAAATGTCTGCATTTACCCAAAGTGACCCAGCGCGCACATCCTGTAAAATTATCCTATTTCGAGCGCTGGCCAAATATGTCTACATTTAACCAAATTACACAGCGATCACAACCGACAAAATAGTGACCATTTTGCGAGCTGAGCAAAAATTTCTACATTTAACCAAAATTACTTTGCGCGCATAGCCGACAAAATTGTCACTGTTTTGCACGCTGGGCAAAACTGTCCACATTTACCCAAAATTACTAGTGCACACACCCGGCATAATTGTTATTGTTTTGCGCGCTGAGCAAAACAACCTACATTTGCCCAAAATTACCCAACGCGCACAACCGGCAAAATTGTGACTGTCTTGCGCGCTGAGCAAAAACTGTCTTCATTTTCCAAAAATTATCCCATGCGAACAACCGGCAAAATTGAGACAGTTTTACACTCTTAACAAAACTGTCTACATTTACCCAAAATTACCCAGTGCGCACAACCGACAAAAATGTGACCGTTTTGCGTGCTAGGCAAAACTGTCTATATTAAACCAAAATTACCCAGCGCGCACAACCCGCAAAATTGTGACTATTTTGCGCGCTACGCAAATAATGTCTACATTTACCCAAAATGACCCAGCGCGCACAACCGGCAAAATTGTGACCGTTTTGCGCGATGGGCAAAACTGTCTACATTTACCCAAAATTACCAGCGCATACACCCGGCAAAATTGTATACGTTTTGCGCGCTGGACAAAAATATCAACATTTACGCAAAATTACCAGTGCACAGAACCAGTAAAATTGTGACCGTTTTGCGCGCTGGGCAAAACTGTCTACCTTTACCAAAAATTACCAGTGCACACACACGGCAAAATTGTTATTGTTTTGCGCGCGGCGGAAAACAGCATACATTTGCCCAACATTACCCAACGAGCACAACCGGCAAAATTGTGACGGTTTTGCGCGCTGAGCAAAACTGTCTTCATTTTCCAAAAATTAGACAATGCAGACAACCGACAAAATTGTGACAGTTTTCCGCACTGAGCAAAACTGTCTACATTTACCTAAAATTACCCAGTGTGCACAACCGGCATATACGTGACCGTTTTACGCGCTAGGCAAAACTGTCTATGTTAACCCAAAATTACCCAGCGCGCACAACCCGCAAAATTGTGACTGTTTTGCGCGCTACGCAAATAATGTCTACATTTACCCAAAGTGACCCAGCGCGCACAACCTTCAAAATTGTGACCATTTTGCGCGCTGGGCAAAACTGTCTACATTTACCCAAAATTACATGTGCCCACACCTGGAAAAATTGTAACCGTTTTGCGCGCTGGACAAAAATGTCTACATTTACCCAAAATTACCAGCGCACACACTCGGCATAATTGTGACCGTTTTGGGCGCTGGGCAAAAATGTCAATATTTACACAAAATTACGCATCCCGCACAACCGGCAAAATTGTGACCGTTTTGCGCACTGACCAAAACTGTCTACATTTTCCCAAAATTACCCAGCGCCCACAACCGACAAAATTGTGACAGTTTTGTGCGCAGAGCAAAATTGTTTACATTTACCCAAAATTACCCAGCGTGCACAACCGGCAAAAATATGACCGTTTTGCGCGCTGGGCAAAACTGTCTACATTTCTCAAAATTACTCAACGTGCACAACCGGCAAAATTGTGACTGTTTGCGCGCTACGCAAATAATGTCTACATTTACCCAAATTTACCCCGTGCCCGCAACCCGCAAAGTTATGACTGTTTTGCGCGCTGAGCACAAATGTCTACATTTGCCCAAAGTGACCCAGCGTGCCCAACCTGCAAAATTGTGACCGTTTTGCGCGCTGACCAAATATGTCTACATATACCCAAAATTACATAGTGCTCACAACCGGCAAAATTGTGATCGTATTGCGCGCTGGGCAAAAATATGTACATTTAACCAAAATTACTCAGCGCGCATAGCCGGCAAAATTGTGACGGTTTTGCGCCCTAGGCAAAACTGTCTTCATTTACCCAAAATTACCAGCACACACACCCGCAAAATTATGGCCGTTTTACGCGCTGGGCAAAAATGTCAACATTTTTACCCAAAATTACTTAGCCTGCACAACCGGTAAAATTGTGACCGTTTTGCGCACTGACCAAAACTGTATGCATTTTTCAAAAATTACCCAGCACGCACAACTGGCAAATTATGCCAGTTTTGCGCGCTGAGAAAAACTGTCTCTATTTAACCAAAATTTCCCAGTGTGCACAACCGGCAAAAATGTAACTGTTTTGCACGCTGGACAAAACTATCTACATTTACCCAAAATTACCCAGTGCGTACAAACGGAAAAATTGTGACTGTTTTGCGCGCTATACAATTAATGTCTACATTTACCCAAATTTACACAGCGCCCACAACCTGCAAAATTGTGACTATTTTGCGCATTGATCACAAATGTCTAAATTTACCCAAAGTGACCCAGCGGGCACAATCTGTAAAATTATGACTGTTTTGTACGCTGACCAAATATGTCTACATTTACCCAAAATTACACAGCGTTCACAACCGACAAAATTGTGACCATTTTGAGCGCTGAACAAAAATGTCTACATTTAGCCAAAATTACTCAGCTCGCATAGCCGACAAAAGTGTGACTGTTTTACGCGCTGGGCAAAATTGTCTACATTTACCTAAAATTACCCGCGCACACACCCGGCAAAATTGTGACGGTTTTGCACGCAGCGCAAAACAGCCTAAATTTGTCGAAAATTACCCAACGCGCACAACTGGCAAAATTGTGATCGTTTTGCGCACTGAGCAAAACTGTCTACATTTCCCCAAAATTACCCAGCGTGCACAACCGGAAAAATTGTGACAGTTTTGTGCGCTGCGCAAAAAATGTCTACATTTACACGAAATTACCTATCGCGCACAACCTTCAAAATTTATGAGCGTTTTGAGCGCTGTGGAAAAATGTTTACATTTCCCCAAAATTACCATGTGTGCACAACCGTCAAAAATTGTGACCGTTTTGCGCAATGGACAAAAATGTCGACATTTATCCAAAATTATCTAGCGCGCACAACAGGTTAAATTGTGACCGTTTTGCACCCGGAGCAAAACGGTATATATTTGCCCAAATTTACGCAGCGTGCATAGCCGGCAAAATCGAAACCGTTTCGCGCACCGAGCAAAAATGAATACATTTGCCCAAAATTACCCAACGCGCACAACCGACAAAATTGTGACCGTTTTGCGCGCTGAGCAAAAATGACTACATTTTCCAAAAATTACCCAACGCGCACAACCGGCAAATTTATGATAGTTTTACGCTCTGAGCAATATTGTCTACATTTCCCAAATTACACAGTGCGCACAACCGGTGAAAATGTGATCAGTTTACCCGCTGGGCAAAACTGTATACATTTACCCAAAATTACCCAGTGTGCACAACCCGTAAAATTGTGACTGTTTTGCACACTACGTAAATAATGTCTAAATTTACGCAAAGTGACCCAGCGCGCACAACCTGCAAAATTGTGACCGTTTTGCGCACTGACCAAATATGTCTACATTAAACCCAAAGTGACTCTGCGCGCACAACCGGTAAAATTGTGACCGTTTGCGCGCTGGGCAAAACTGTCTACAGTTACCCAAAATTACCAGCGCGCACACCCGGCAAAATTGTGACCGTTTTACGTGCTGGGCAAAACTGTGTGCACTTACCCAAAATTACCAGCGCACACACCCGGCAACATTGTGACTGTTTTACGCGCTAGACAAAAATGTCTACATTTTCCCAAAATTAGCAGAGCGCACACCCGACAAAATTGTGACCGTTTTGAGCACTGGGCAAAATGTCAATATTTACCCAAAATTACGCAGCCCGCACACCCGGCAAAATTGTGACCGTTTTGCGCGCTGGGAAAAAATGTCTACATTTACCCAAAATAAACAATTAGGCACACATAGCTTATTCTATTGAAACAGAAACCCATCATGTCTATAGAACTTACCATAAGGGGTTTTCTCACAAGCACGACATTACTTACAAAATTCATGGTTATCAGCAGATAAATTTTTATTGTCAAGACCGGGGTCAATAGCCAAAGCTCAAGCCCAGTAATGGCAGCTTACTCTATCAAACTTGCCCCTCACGTAAGAAAGGAAGCCACTCAAACCCAAGCAATTTTGCATCAAGTGTAGAAAGTAATGCATACCTTCGAGAAAGTGCAACAGCGACCATATTCTCCTTACCTTTCTTATACCGGATGACGTATGGAAACGTTTCAATGAACCCCACCCAACAAGCGTGCCTTTTGTTCAGCTTGTGTTGTCCCTTCAAGTGTTTCAAGGACTCATGATCCGTGTGAATCACGAACTCCTTTGATCATAGGTAGTGCTGCCATGTCTCTAAAGCTCGAACCAATGCATACACCTCCTTATCATATGTTGGATAGTTTAAAGCTGCCCCGCTTAGTTTTTCGCTGAAGTAAGCAATTGGTCGTCCTTCTTGCATAAGAACTGTGCCTAAGCCAATTCTTGAAGCATCACATTCAATCTCAAACGGTTTTGAAAAGTTAGGTAAAGACAATAAAGTAGCGTTGGTCAACTTCTCTTTGAAATGCCTCCTCTTGTTCTTGTCCCCATTTAAATCCAACGTTCTTCTTGATCACTTCAGTAAGTGGTGCGGCTAGATATTCTTCCTCAATATCTTCCTCCACTTTAGCCCGGATCATAGTAATCTCCATCTCCTTGTAGTAATCTTCTACGCTGCGAATTCCTTGCGTAAGACCTTGAAGCTTATTGTATATCTCTCGATAGCAGTAATTAGGAACGAACCGCTTTCTCATTACTTCTTTCATCTCCTCTCATGTCTCTATTGGTCGTTCTCTATTTCTTCTCCTGTTTGTAATAAACTGATCCCACCAAGTAATAGCATAGTCAGAAAATTCAATCACAGCTTATCTTACCTTCTTTGCTTCAGAATAGTTGTAGCAATCAAATATGAACTCCATCTTCTTCTCCCACTCAAGGTATGCTTCAGGATTAGTTTTACCTTGGAATGAAGGAATCTTCATCTTAATACCACCCAAGTTGTTATCTTCCTTATTTCTAGCTTTTCTAAACTGCCCTCCACGTCTTCTATGGTTAACAACTGAATATTGATATTCATCTTCATCAAAACTAGTCCCATAAGACTCTTCATCGTCACCATTCACTGTCCTCGATTGAACCTTTCCCTTCTATGCATGTTAGGAGCATTTTGTGGCTGCTCACTAAGTTTATCCTCCATCTTATCAAGCCGTTCATGAACCTGCTCGAGCTTCAACTTCATCACACGCTTCATCTCACTCATTATGGCATCCACTAGCAATTTCTGATCAGGCAAATCTGTGGTAGCACTATTGCGAGACATGTTTCCTGCTAAACAAAGTTAGAAAAAAAGGACCTCATAATTCTCTCCTTTATGTGTTTACACTCAAGAATGTGAATCACTCTACGCTCGTGTTTTCACTCAAAATTTGTGGCCTCTAACCCTCTATTTTTCTCACCACTCTCACTTCTCTCACTCTGTAATTTATCTTTCAGTTCTTTTGGAACTAAAACAAACAAAATACAGAATTTCCAATAACAATTCACCAAGAACTCATAAAGGAATTTCAGATCTGAAAGGAAGATTGCAAGGAACACGGGTAACAAAAGTTTTGGAAGTATGAAGTTATCAAAATTTCCACACACAAAAGATTGGTCTTTGTAGGGAGAATTTTCACACACACAAAAAAGATAGATCTTTAGGGTGATGTGATTTGTTGTGCTAATTATAACCAAAATGAATGATAACAAATTTTTTTTCTGTTGAGTCCGATGTACCTTTTTTTGTTTGGTTTTTTTCTTTCTTTTTTTCCTTCTTTTCTTCTTCTTCTTATTTTTAAAACTTATTTTTTTGGATAATTAGCAACTGTATTTTTGATTGTAAAGGAATGATATTTCGAAACAAAATACGAACGAAAAAATGGATAAAGAAATTCGGCTAAACAAGGGTATGTAAACCGAATATAGAGACTAAAAGAATGCGGAATAAGGAAAAGAAAGTTTTTTTGATTTAAAAGATAGGCAAACCTGATCTAGACTCAAAGATTTGATACCAAATGATGCGAACCCCGCCAGGAACGACGAGACCCCAACAACAAAGAGGAACCCAAGATCGTTCTATAATCAGAATTTGGATGGAGACCTCGACCCCTTGTACGACAAATGCAAGAAACTTGGTATAGAAGAACTCGACTAGTTGCTTATTGCGAACAAGAACCTCGGTTTAAGGAATACACCACAAATGGTGGTGGAAACCCGTTTGATAAGTCGATGGTGAACGTCACGAAAAACTCCGATAAGTTCGAATAGTTCTTCAAAGAACCAAATAGAAATTCTCTCAGAAATTTTACCAAAAAATCAATTCCGTTTTTCCATTGGTTAGATGCCTTTTAATAGGCTCAAAATTACAAGGAAAGTTCCTAAAATTTAGGCTAAAATTATGGCTACGAATCAGCCCATTAATTGGCTGATCATTTGCAAACAAATAGAAAAGGAAAGTAATTATATCGGCATGCAAGCCTTCCAAAAAATAGAAAAGGAAAGTAATTATATCGGCATGCAAGCCTTCCAAAAATAGAAAAGAAAAGTAATTATATCGGCATGCAAGCCTTCCAAAAACAGAAAAGGAAAGTAACTTCTACGCATGTGAACCTTCCAAATAGAGTAGTTGGCATGCAAGCCTTCCAAATAGAGTATTGGGCATTCAAACCTTCCAAAAATATTAATCCTCCACATGCCAATTTACTATCTGAATTTAAGCTATCCATATTTGAATTCTTCTAGAACTTGAATCATGTTGAGCCATCTCTGTTGAACACATGGCGCATGCTCAATAGGCCTCCATGAATTTGCTTGAGCCCAGATCTCTTGAATCAGCCCGTTGAGTACATCTTTGAATCTCTTTGCTCGCGAACGCGTAACTGGTTCAATTGGCACTTGAACTGGGTCCTTCGAAGTTGTTCTATGATTTGAATCACATAGGCGGCAAAAGTGTGACTGTTTTTGCGCGCTGGGCAAAACAGTCTACATTTACCCACAATTACCAGCGCACACACCCGGCAAAATTGTGACCATTTTGCGCGTTGAGCAAAAAAAGCCTACATTTGCCCAAAATTACCCAACGCGCACAACCGGCCAAATTGTGACCATTTTGCCCGCTGAGCAAAACTGTCTACATTTACCCAAAATTACCCAACGCGCACAACCGAAAAAATTATGAAAGTTTTGTGCGCTGCGCAAAAAATGTCTACATTTACCCAAAAATACCTAGCGTGCACAACCTTCAAAATTTTGAGCATTTTGCGCGCTGTGCAGAAATGTCTACATTTACCCAAAATTGCCGTGTGTCCACAACCGTAAAAAATTGTGACCGTTTTGCGTGCTGGGCAAAAATGTCGACATTTACCCAAAATTATCCAGCGCGCACAGGCAGCAAAATTGTGACCCAGCGTGCACAACCTGCAAAATTGTGACCTTTTTGCGCGCGGACCAAATATGTCTTGATTTACCCAAAGTAACTCTGCACGCATAATCGGCAAAATTTTGATCGTTTTGCGCGCTGAGCAAAAATGTCTACATTTAACCAAAATTACTCAGCACACAGAGCCAGCAAAATTGTGACCGTTTTGCACGCTGTGCAAAAATGTCTACACTTACCCAAAATTACCAGTGCGCACAGCCGGCAAAATTGTGACCGTTTTGCGCTCTGGGCAAAAATGTCACCATTTACCCAAAATTACTCAGCTCGCACAACCGACAAAATTGTGACTGTTTTGCGCACTGACAAAAACTGTCTACATTTTCCAAAAATTACCCAGCGCCCACAACCGGCTAAATTGTGACAGTTTTGCGTGCTGAGCAAAACTGTTTACATTTACCCAAAATTACACAGCGACCACAACCGGCAAAATTGGGACAGTTTTGCGGGCTGAGCAAAACTGTCTACATTTACGCAAAATTACCAGGTGTGCACAACCTGCAAAAATCTGACGGTTTTCCGCGATAGGCAAAACTTTCTGCATTTATCCAAAATTCCAAGTGCGCACAACCGGCAAAATTGTGACCGTTTTGCACGCTAAGCAAATAATGTCTACATATACCCAAATTTACCCAGCGCCCACAACCCGCAAAATTGTGACTATTTTGCGCGCTAAGCACAAATGTCTGCATTTACCCAAAGTGACCAAGCGTGCACATAGCACAAATGTATGCATTTATCCAAATTGACCCAGCGCGCACAACCAGTAAAATTATGTCTGCTTTGCGCGCTACCCAAATATGTCTACATTTAACAAAAATTACACAACGCTCACAACCGGCAAAATTGTGACCATTTTGCGCGCTGGGCAAAACTGTCTACATTTACCCAAAATTGCCCCGCGTGCACATCCCGTAAAATTGTGACTATTTCGCGCTACGCAAATAATGTCTACATTTACCCAAAGTGACCCAACGTGCACAACCGGAAAAATTGTGACCGTTTTGCGCACTGACCAAATATATCTACATTTACCCAAAGTAACTCTGCGTGCACAACCGGCAAAATTGTGACCGTTTTGCGCGCTGGGTAAAACTGTCTACATTTAAACCAAATTACCAGCGCACACAACCGACAAAATTGTAACCGTTTTGCGCGCTGGGCAAAACTGTCGACATTTACCCAAAATTACCTGCGCACACACCCGGCAAAATTGTAACCGTTTTGTATGCAGGACAAAAATGTCTACATTTACCCAAAATTACCAGCGCGCACACCGGCAAAATTAAGACTGTTTTCCGCGCTGGGCAAAAATGTCAACATTAACCCAAAATTACGCAGCCCGCACAACCGACAAAATTGTGACCGTTTGCGCACTGACCGAAACTGTCTACATTTAACAAAAATTACCAAGCGCCCACAACCTGCAAAATTGTGACAGTTTTGCGCGCTGAGCAAAAATGTCTACATTTAACCAAAATTACCCAGCGCGCACAACCGGCAAAAATGTGACGGTTTTGCACGCTGGGCAAAACTGTCAACATTTACCCAAAATTACCAGCGCACACACCCGGCAAAATAGTGACCGTTTTGCGTGCAGGGCAAAACAGCAAATATTAGCCCAAAATTACCCAACGCGCACAAGCGGCAAAATTGTGACCGTTTTGCGCTCTGAGCAGAACTGTATACATTTTCCGAAAATTACCAAACGTTGACATCCGGCAAAATTGTGACAGTTTTATGCTCCGAGCAAAACTGTCTACATTTACCCAAAATTACCCAGTACGCACAACCGACAAAAATGTGATCGTTTTGCGTGCTAGGCAAAACTGTCTACATTTACCCAAAATTACCCAGCGTGCACAACCCGCAAAATTGTGACTTTTTTGCGCACTACACAAATAATGTCTCCATTTACCTAAAGTGACCCAGCGCTCACCACCTGCAAAATTGTGACCGTTTTGCGCGCTGAGCAAAAATATCTACATTTAACCAAAGTGATGCAGCGCGCAGAGCCGGCAAAATTGTGACTGTTTTACACGCTGAGCAAAAATGTCTACATTTAACCAAAATTACTTAGCGCCAAGTGCCGTCAATTTTGTGGCCGTTTTGCGCGCTGGGCAAAACTGTCTACATTTGCCCAAAATTACCAGCGTGCACACCTATCAAAATTGGGACCGTTTTGCGCTCTGGGCAAAACTGTCTACATTTCCCAAAAATTACTAGCGTCCACACACGGCAAAATTGTGACCGTTTTGTGCATTGGGCAAAAATGTCAAATTTTACCCAAAATTACTCAGCCCACACAACCAGCAAAATCGTGACCGTTTTGCGCACTGACCAAAACTGTCTACATTTACCCAAAATTACCCAGTTCGTACAACCGACAAAAATGTGACCGTTTTGGGCGTTGGGCAAAACTGTCTACATTTACCCAAAATTACCCAGCGCGCCCAACCGGTAAAATTGTGACTGTTTTGCGCGCTACGCAAATAATGTCTACATTTACCCAAATTTACACATGGCCCACAACCTGCAAAATTGTGACTATCTTGCGCGTTGCGCACAAATGTCTAAATTTACCCAAAATGACCCAGCGGGCACAACCTGTAAATTTATGACTGTTTTGCACACTGACCAATATGTCTACATTTACCCAAAATTAGACAGCGCTCACAACCGGTAAAATTGTGACCGTTTTGCGCGCTACGCAAATAATGTCTACATTTACCCAAATTTACACAGGGCCCACAACCTGCAAAATTGTGACTATTTTGCGCGTTGAGCACAAATGTCTAAATTTACCCAAAATGACCCAGCGGGCACAACCTGTAAAATTATGACTGTTTTGCACCCTGACCAATATGTCTACATTTACCCAAAATTAGACAGCGCTCACAACCGGCAAAATTCTGACCATTTTGCGCGCTGAGCAAAAATGTCTACATTTAACCAAATTTACTCAGCGCGCGTAGCAGACAAAATTGTGACTGTTTTGCGTGCTGGGCAAAACGGTCAACATTTACCCAAAATTACCAGTGCACACACCCAGCAAAATTGTTAGCGCTTTGCGCGCTGAGCAAAACAGCCCACATTTGTCCAAAATTGCCCAACGCGCACAACCGGCAAAATTGTGAGCAAAACAGCCTACATTTGTCCAAAATTACCCAGCGCGTACAACCTGCAAAATTGTGACCGTTTTGCGCGCTGAGCAAAAATGTCTATATTTAACCAAAATTACTCAGCGCGCAGTGCCAGCAAAACAGCAACCGTTTTGAGCGCTAGGCAAAACTTTCTACATTTATCCAAAATTACCAGCGTGCACACCCGACAAAAGTGTGACCGTTTTGCGCACATGGTAAAACTGTCTACATTTACGCAAAGTTACCAGCGCACACACCCGGCAAAATTGTGACCGTTTTCCGCGCAGGGCAAAACTGTCTACATTTACCCAAAGTTACCAGCACACACATCCGGTAAAATTGTGACCGTTTTGAGCGCAGTGCAAAAATGTCAACATTTACCCAAATTAAATCAGAACGCACAACTGGCAAAATTGTGACCGTTTTGTGCACTGACCATAACTGTCTACATTTTCGAAAAATTACCCAGCGCGCAGAACCGGTAAAATTTTGACAGTTTTTCACGCTGTGTAAAACCGTCTACATTTAACCAAAATTACCCAGTGCGTACAACCGGCAAAATTGTGACCGTTTTGCGAGATGGGCAAAACTGTCTACAATTACCCAAAATTACCCAGCGTGCACAACCGGCAAAATTGTGACCGTTTTGCGCGCCACGCAAATAATGTCTACATTTACCCAAATTTCCCCAACGCCCACAACCCGCAAAATTGTGACAATTTTGCGCTCTGAATACAAATGTCTGCATTTACCCTAGGTGACCCAGCGCGCACAACCTGTCAAATTATCACTGTTTTGCGCGCTGACTAAATATGTCTATATTAAACCAAAAATTACGCAGCGCTCACAACTGACCAAATTGTGACCATTTTGCGCACTGAGCAAAAATGTCTACAATTAACCAAAATTACTCAGCGCGCAGTGCCGGCAAAATTGTGACTGTTTTGCACGCTAGGCAAAACTGTCAACATTTACCCAAAATTACAAGCGCGCACACCCGGCAAAATTGTGACCGTTTTGCGCGTAGGGCAAAACAACCAATATTTGCCCAAAATTACCCAACGCACACAAGCGGCAAAATTGCGACCGTTTTACGCGCTGAGCAAAACTGTATACATTTTCCGAAAATTACCAAACACGGACAACCGGCAAAATTGTGACAGTTTTATGTTCTGAGCAAAACTGTCTACATTTACACAAAATTACCCAGCGTGCACAGCCGGTAAAAATGTGTTCGTTTTGCATGCTAGGCAAAACTGTCTACATTTACCCAAAATTACCCAGCGTGCACAACCCGCAAAATTGTGACTTTTTTGCGCGCTACACAAATAATGTGTCCATTTACCCAAAGTGACCCAGCGCGCACAACCTATAAAATTGTCACTGTTTTGCGCGCAGAGCAATAATGTCTACATTTAACCAAAGTGACCGACAAAATTGTGACCATTTTACACGCTGAGCAAAAATGTATACATTTAATCAAAATTAGTCAGCGCCCATAGCCGGCAAAATTGTGGCCGTTTTGTGTGGCCGTTTTGGGCGCTGGGCAAAACTTTCTACATTTCCCCAAAATTACTAGCGCCCACACACGGCAAAATTGTGACCGTTTTGTGCATTTGGCATAAATGTCAAATTTTACCCAAAATTACTCGGCCCGCACAACCTGCAAAATTGTGACAGTTTTGCGCACTGACCAAAACTGTCTACATTTTCCAAAAATTACCTAGCGCACTCAACCGGCAAAATTGTGACTGTTTTGCGCCCTGGGCAAAACTTTATACATTTGCCCAAAATTACTCAGCGCGCCCAACCGGCAAAATTGTGACTGTTTTGCGCGCTATGCAAATAATGTCTACATTTACCCAAATTTTCCCAGCGCCCACAACCTGCAAAATTTTGACTATTTTGCGCGTTGAGCACCAATTTCTACATTTACCAAAAGTGACCCAGCGGGCACAACCTGTAAAATTATGACTGGTTTGCACGCTGACCAAATGTGTCTACATTTACCCAAAATTAGACATCGCTCAAAACCGGCAAAATTCTGACCATTTTGCGCGCTGAGCAAAAATGTCTATATTTAACCAAATTTACTCAGCGTGCAGAGCCGACAAAATTGTGACTGTTTTGCGTGCTGGGCAAAACTGTCAGCTTTTACCCAAAATTACCAGTGCACACACCCGGCAAAATTGTTAGCGTTTTGCACGCTGAGCAAAACAGCCTACATTTGTACAAAATTACCCAACGCGCACAACCGGTAAAATTGTGACCAAAACAGCCTACATTTGTCCAAAATTACCCATCACGCACAACTTGCAAAATTGTGACCCTTTTGTGCGCTGAGCAAAAATGTCTATATTTAACCAAAATTACTCAGCGCGCAGTGCCGGCAAAATTGCAACCGTTTTGCGGGCTAGGCAAAACTGTCTACATTTACCCAAAATTACCATCGTGCACACCCGGAAAAATTGTGACCGTTTTGTGCGCAGAGCAAAACTGTCTACATTTACCCAAAATTACCATCGTGCACACCCGGCAAAATTGTGACCGTTTTGCGCGCAGTGCAAAAATGTCAACATTTACCCAAATTTATTCACTCCGCACAACCGGCAAAATTGTGACCGTTTTGCGCACTGACCATAACAGTCTACATTTTCGAAAAATTACCCAGCGCGCACAACCGGTATAATTTTGACAGTTCTGCACGTTGTGTAAAACCGTCTACATTTAACCAAAATTACCCAGTGCGCACAACCGGTAAAATTGTGACAGTTTTGCGAGCTGGGAAAAACTGTCTACAATTACCCAAAATTACCGAGCGCGCACAACCGGCAAAATTGTGACCGTTTTGCGCGCTACGCAAATAATGTCTGCATTTACCCAAAGTGACCCAGCGTGCACAGAGCACAAATGTCTGCATTTATCCAAATTGACCCAGCGCGCACAACCGGTAAAATTATGTCTGCTTTGCGCGCTGACCAAATATGTCTACAATTAACAAAAATTACACATCGCTCACAACCGGCAAAATTGTGACCATTTTGCGCGCTGGGCAAAACTGTCTACATTTACCCAAAATTGCCCCGCGTGCACAACCCGTAAAATTGTGACTGTTTCGCCCTACGCAAATAATGTCTACATTTACCCAAAGTGACCCAACGTGCACAACCGGCAAAATTGTGACCGTTTTGCGCACTGACCAAATAAAGTAACTCTGCGTGCACAACCGGTAAAATTGTGACCGTTTTGCGCGCTGGGAAAAACTGCCTACATTTAAACCAAATTACAAGCGCACACAGCCGACAAAATTGTCACCGTTTTGCGCGCTGGGCAAAACTGTCGACATTTACCCAAAATTGCCTGCGCACACACCCGGCAAAATTGTAACCGTTTTGTACGCTGGACAAATATGTCTACATTACCCAAAATTACCAGCGCGCACACTGGAAAAATTGTGACTGTTTTGCGCGCTGGGCAAAACTGACAACATTTACCCAAAATTACGCAGCCCGCACAACCGACAAAATTGTGACTGTTTGCGCACTGACCGAAACTGTCTACATTTAACAAAAATTACCAAGCGCCCACAACCGGCAAAATTGTGACAGTTTTGCGCGTTGGGTAAAAATGACAACATTTACCCAAAATTACGCAGCCCGCACAACCGACAAAATTGTGACCATTTGCGCACTGACCGAAACAGTCTACATTTAACAAAAATTACCAAGCGCTCACAACCGGCAAAATTGTGACAGTTTTGCGCGCTGATCAAAAAAGTCTACATTTAACCAAAATTATCCAGCGCGAACAACCGGCAAAAATGTGACGGTTTTGCACGCTGGGCAAAACTGTCAACATTTACCCAAAATTACCAGCGCACACACCAGGCAAATTGTGACCGTTCTGCGTGCAGGGCAAAACAGCCAATATTCGCCTAAAATTACCCACTGCGCACAAGCGGCAAAATAGTGACTGTTTTGCGCTCTGAGCAAAACTGTATACATTTTCCGAAAATTACCAAACGCCAACATCCGGCAAAATTGTGACAGTTTTATGCTCTGAGCAAAACTGTCTACATTTACCCAAAATTACCCAGTGCGCACAACCGGCAAAAATGTGATCGTTTTGCGTGCTAGGCAAAACTGTCTACATTTACCCAAAATTTCCCAGCGGCACAACCCGCAAAATTGTGACTTTTTTGCGCGCTACACAAATAATGTCTCCATTTAACCAAAGTGACCCAGCGCGCACAACCTGTAAAATTGTGACCGTTTCACGCGCTGAGCAAAAATATCTACATTTTACCAAAGTGATGCAGCGCGCAGAGCCGGCAAAATTGTGATTGTTTTACACGCTGAGCAAAAATGTATACATTTAACCAAAATTACTCAGCGCCCAGAGCCGGCAATATTGTGGCCGTTTTGCGCGCTGGGCAAAACTGTCTACATTTGCCCAAAATTACCAGCGTGCACACCCGTCAAAATTGGGACCGTTTTGCGCGCTGGGTAAAACTGTCTACATTTCCCCAAAATTACCAGCGTCCACACACGGCAAAATTGTGACCGTTAAATGTCAAATTTTACCCAAAATTATTCAGCCCACACAACCAGCAAAATCGTGACCGTTTTGCGCACTGACCAAAACTGTCTACATTTACCCAAAATTACCCAGTTCGTGCAACCGACAAAAATGTGACCGTTTTGGGCATTGGGCAAAACTGTCTACATTTACCCAAAATTACACAGCGCGCCCAACTGGGAAAATTGTGACCGTTTTACGCGTTGAGCACAAATGTCTAAATTTACCCAAACTGACCCATAGGGCACAACTTGTAAAATTATGATTGTTTTGCACGCTGACCAAATATGTCTACATTTACCCAAAATTAAACAGCGCTCACAACCGGCAAAATTCTGACCATTTTGCGCGCTGAGCAAAAATGTCTACATTTAACCAAATTTACTCAGCGCGCATAGCAGACAAAATAGTGACTGTTTTGCGTGTTGGGTAAAACGGTCAACATTTACCCAAAATTACCAGTGCACACACCCGGCAAAATTGTTAGCGCTTTGCGTGCTGAGCAAAACAGCCCACATTTGTTCAAAATTACCCAACGCGCACAACCGACAAAATTGTGAGCAAAACAGCCTACATTTGTCCAAAATTACCCAGCGTGCACAACCTGCAAAATTGTTACCGTTTTGCGCGCTGATAAAAAATGTCTATATTTAACCAAAATTACTCAGCGCGCAGTGCCGGCAAAATAGCAACCGTTTTGAGCGCTAGGCAAAACTTTCTACATTTATCCAAAATTACCAGAGCGCACACCCGACAAAATTGTGACAGTTTTGCGCACAGGGCAAAACTGTGTACATTTACGCAAAGTTACCAGCGCACACACCCGGCAAAATTGTGACCGTTTTCTGCGCAGGGCAAAACTGTCTACATTTACCCAAAGTTACCAGCGCACACATCCGGTAAAATTGTGACCGTTTTGAGCGCTGGGCAAAAATGTCAACATTTACCCAAATTTAATTAGTCCGCACAACCGGCAAAATTGTGACCGTTTTGCACATCGACCATAACTGTCTACATTTTCGAAAAATTACATAGCGCGCAGAACCGGTAAAGTTTTGACAGTTTTTCACGCTGTGGAAAACCGTCTACATTTAACCAAAATTACCCAGTGCGTACAACCGGCAAAATTGTGACCGTTTTGCGAGCTGGGCAAAACTGTCTACAATTACCCAAAATTACCCAGCGCGCACAACCGGCAAAATTGTGACCGTTTTGCGCGCTACGCAAATAATGTCTACATTTACCCAAATTTCCCCAGCGCCCACAACCCGCAAAATTGTGACAATTTTGCGCTCTGAGTACAAATGTCTGCATTTATCCAAAGTGACCCAGCGCGCACAACCTGTAAAATTATCACTGTTTTACGCGCTGACTAAATATGTCTACATTTAACCAAAAATTACGCAGCGCTCACAACTGACAAAATTGTGACCATTTTACGTGCTGAGCAAAAATGTCTACAATTAACCAAAATTACTCAGCGTGCATAGTCGGCAAAATTGTGACTGTTTTGCACGCTGTTCAAAACTGTCAACATTTACCCAAAATTACAAGCGCGCACACCCGGCAAAATTGTGACCGTTTTGCGCGTAGGGCAAAACAGCCAATATTTGCCCAAAATTACCCAACGCGCACAAGCGGCAAAATTGCGACCGTTTTGCGCGCTGAGCAAAACTGTATACATTTTCCGAAAATAACCAAACGCGGACAACCGGCAAAATTGTGACAGTTTTATGCTCTGAGCAAAACTGTCTACATTTACCGAAAATTACCCAGCGTGCACAGCCGGTAAAAATGTGATTGTTTTGCATGCTAGGCAAAACTGTCGACATTTATCCAAAATTACCCAGCGTGCACAACCCGCAAAATTGTGACTTTTTTGCACGCTACACAAATAATGTGTCCATTTACCTAAAGTGACCCAGCGCACAAAACCTATAAAATTGTCACCGTTTTGCGCGCAGAGCAATAATGTCTACATTTAACCAAAGTGACCGACAAAATTGTAACCATTTTATACGCTGAGCAAAAATGTCTACATTTAACCAAAATTAGTCAGCGCCCAGAGCCGGCAAAATTGTGGCCGTTTTGTGTAGCCGTTTTGCGCGCTGGCAAAACTGTCTACATTTGCCCAAAATTACCAGCGTGCACACCCGGCAAAATTGTGACCGTTTTGCGCGCTGGGCAAAACTGTCTAAATTTCCCCAAAATTACCAGTGCCCACACACGTCAAAATTGTGACCGTTTTGTGCATTGGGCATAAATGTCAAATTTTACCCACAATTACTCGGCCCGCACAACCTGCAAAATTGTGACCGATTTGCGCACTGACCAAAACTGTCTACATTTTCAATAAATTACCTAGCGCCCCCAACCGGCAAAATTGTGACAGTATTGCGCCCTGGGCAAAACTTTATACATTTACCCAAAATTACTCAGCACGCCCAACTGGCAAAATTGTGACCGTTTTGCACGCTATGCAAATAATGTCCACATATACCCAAATTTACCCAGCGCCCACAACCTGTAAAATTTTGACTATTTTGCGCGTTGAGCACAAATTTCTACATTTACCCAAAGTGACCCAGCGGGCACAACCTGTAAAATTATGACTGGTTTGCACGCTGACCAAATGTGTCTACATTTACCCAAAATTAGACATCGCTCAAAACCGGCAAAATTCTGACCATTTTGCGCGCTGAGCAAAAATGTCTATATTTAACCAAATTTACTCAGCGTGCAGAGCCGACAAAATTGTGACTGTTTTGCGTGCTGGGCAAAACTGTCAGCTTTTACCCAAAATTATCAGTGCACACACCCGGCAAAATTGTTAGCGTTTTGCACGCTGAGCAAAACAGCCTACATTTGTCCAAAATTACCCAACGCGCACAACCGGTAAAATTGTGACCAAAACAGCCTACATTTGTCCAAAATTACCCATCACGCACAACTTGCAAAATTGTGACCCTTTTGTGCGCTGAGCAAAAATGTCTATATTTAACCAAAATTACTCAGCGCGCAGTGCCGGCAAAATTGCAACCGTTTTGCGGGCTAGGCAAAACTGTCTACATTTACCCAAAATTACCATCGTGCACACCCGGCAAAATTGTGACCGTTTTGTGCGCAGAGCAAAACTGTCTACATTTACCCAAAATTACCATCGTGCACACCCGGCAAAATTGTGACCGTTTTGTGCGCAGAGCAAAACTGTCTACATTTACCCAAACTTACCAGCGCACACATCCGGTAAAATTGTGACCGTTTTGCGCGCAGTGCAAAAATGTCAACATTTACCCAAATTTATTCACTCCGCACAACCGGCAAAATTGTGACCGTTTTGCGCACTGACCATAACAGTCTACATTTTCGAAAAATTACCCAGCGCGCACAACCGGTATAATTTTGACAGTTTTGCACGTTGTGTAAAACCGTCTACATTTAACCAAAATTACCCAGTGCGCACAACCGGTAAAATTGTGACAGTTTTGCGAGCTGGGAAAAACTGTCTACAATTACCCAAAATTACCGAGCGCGCACAACCGGCAAAATTGTGACCGTTTTGCGCGCTACACAAATAATGTCTGCATTTACCCAAAGTGACCCAGCGTGCACAGAGCACAAATGTCTGCATTTATCCAAATTGACCCAGCGCGCACAACCGGTAAAATTATGTCTGCTTTGCGCGCTGACCAAATATGTCTACATTTAACAAAAATTACACATCGCTCACAACCGGCAAAATTGTGACCATTTTGCGCGCTGGGCAAAACTGTCCACATTTACCCAAAGTAACTCTGCGTGCACAACCGGCAAAATTGTGACCGTTTTGCGCTCTGGGAAAAACTGTCTACATTTAAACCAAATTACAAGCGCACACAGCCGACAAAATTGTAACTGTTTTGCGCGCTGGGCAAAACTGTCGACATTTACCCAAAATTACCTGCGCACACACCCGGCAAAATTGTAACCGTTTTGTACGCAGGCCAAAAATGCCTACATTTACCCAAAATTACCAAATTGTAACCGTTTTGTACGCAGGCCAAAAATGCCTACATTTACCCAAAATTACAAGAGCTCACACCGGCAAAATTGTGACTGTTTTGTGCGCTGGGCAAAAATGACAACATTTACCCAAAATTACGCAGCCCGCACAACCGACAAAATTGTGACCGTTTGAGCACTGACCGAAACTGTCTACATTTAACAAAAATTACCAAGCGCCCACAACCGGCAAAATTGTGACAGTTTTGCGCGCTGGGTAAAAATGACAACATTTACCCAAAATTACGCAGCCCGCACAACCGACAAAATTGTGACATATTGCGCACTGACCGAAACAGTCAACATTTAACAAAAATTACCAAGAGCTCACAACCGGAAAAATTGTGACAGTTTTGCGCGCTGAGCAAAAATGTCTACATTTAACCAAAATTACCCAGCGCGAACAACCGGCAAAAATGTGACGGTTTTGCGCGCTGGGCAAAACTGTCAACATTTACCCAAAATTACCAGCGCACACACCCGACAAAATTGTGACCGTTTTGCGTGCAGGGAAAAACAGCCAATATTTGCTCAAAATTACCCAACGCGCACAAGCGGCAAAATAGTGACAGTTTTGCGCTCTGCGCAAAACTGTATACATTTTCCGAAAATTACCAAACGCCGACATCTGGCAAAATTGTGACAGTTTTATGCTCTGAGCAAAACTGTCTACATTTACCCAAAATTACCCAGGGCGCACAACCGGCAAAAATGTGATCGTTTTGCGTGCTAGGCAAAACTGTCTACATTTACCCAAAATTACTCAGCGTGCACAGCCCGCAAAATTGAGACCTTTTTGCACGCTACAAAAATAATGTCTCCATTGACCAAAAGTGACCCAGCGCGCACAACATGCAAAATTGTGACCGTTTTGCGCGCTGAGCAAAAATATCTACATTTAACCAAAGTGATGCAGCGCGCAGAGCCGGCAAAATTGTGACGGTTTTACACGCTGAGCAAAAATATCTACATTTAACCAAAATTACTCAGCGCCCAGAGCCGGCAATATTGTTGCCGTTTTGCGTGCTGGGCAAAACTGTCTACATTTGCCCAAAATTACCAGTGTGCACACCCGTCAAAATTGGGACCGTTTTGCGCGCTGGGCAAAATTGTCTACATTTCCCCAAAATTACCAGCGTCCACACACCGCAAAATTGTGACCGTTTTGTGCATTAAGCAAAAATGTGAAATTTAACCAAAAATTACTCAGCCCACACAACCAGCAAAATCGTGACCGTGTTGCGCACTGACCAAAACTGTCTACATTTACCCAAAATTACCCAGTTCGTGCAACCGACAAAAATGTGACCGTTTTGGGCGTTGTGCAAAACTGTCTACATTTACCCAAAATTACACAGCGCGCCCAACCGGGAAAATTGTGACCGTTTTGCGAGCTATGCAAATAATGTCTACATTTACCCAAATTTACACATCGCCCACAACATGCAAAATAGTGACTATTTTGCGCGGTGAGCACAAATGACTAAATTTACCCAAAGTGACCCAGCGGACACAACTTGTAAAATTATGACTGTTTTGCACGCTGACCAAATATGTCTACATTTACCCAAAATTAGACATCGCTCTCAACCGGCAAAATTCTGACCATTTTGCGCGCTGAGCAAAAATGTCTACATTTAACCAAATTTACTTAGCGCGCATAGCAGACAAAATTGTGACTGTTTTGCGTGCTGGGCAAAATGGTCAACATTTACCCAAAATTACCAGTGCACACACCCAGCAAAATTGTTAGCGATTTGCTCGCTGAGCAAAATAGCCCACATTTGTCCAAAATTACCCAACGCGCACAACCGGCAAAATTGTGAGCAAAGCAGCCTACATTTGTCCAAAATTACCCAGCACGCACAACCTGCAAAATTATGACCGTTTTGCGCGCTGAACAAAAATGTCTATATTTAACCAAAATTACTTAGCGCGTAGTGCCTGTAAAATAGCAACCGTTTTGAGCGCTAGGCAAAACTTTCTACATTTATCCAAAATTACCAGAGCGCACACCCGACAAAATTGTGACCGTTTTGCGCACATGGCAAAACTGTCTACATTTACGCAAAGTTACCAGCGTACACACCCGACAAAATTGTGACCGTTTTGCGCACATGGCAAAACTGTCTACATTTACGCAAAGTTACCAGCGTACACACCCGGCAATATTGTGACCGTTTTCCGCGCGGGGCAAAACTGTCTACATTTACCCAAAGTTACCAGCGCACACATCCGGTAAAATTGTGACCGTTTTGAGCACTGGGCAAAAATGTCAACATTTACCCAAATTTAATCAGTCCGCACAACCGGAAAAATTGTGACCGTTTTGCGCACTGACCATAACTGTCTACATTTTCGAAAAATTACCCAGCTCACAGAACCGGGAAAATTTTGACAGTTTTTCGCGCCGTGTAAAACCTTCTACATTTAACCAAAATTACCTAATGCGTACAACGGTCAAAATTGTGACTGTTTTGCGAGCTGGGCAAAACTGTCTACAATTACCCAAAATTACCCAGCGCGCACAACCGGCAAAATTGTGACCGTTTTGCGCACTGACCATAACTGACTACATTTTCGAACAATTACCCAACGCGAAGAACAGGTAAAATTTTGATAGTTTTTCGCGCTGTGTAAAACCGTCTACATTTAACCAAAATTACCTAGTGCGTACAACCGGCAAAATTGTGACCGTTTTGCGAGCTGGGCAAAACTGTCTACAATTACCCAAAGTTACCCAGCGCGCACAACCGGCAAAATTGTGACCATTTTGCGCACTACGCAAATAATGTCTACATTTACCCAAATTTCCACAGCGCCCACAACCCGCAAAATTGTGACAATTTTGCGCTCTGAGTACAAATGTCTGCATTTACCCTAAGTGACCCAGCGCGCACAACCTGTAAAATTATCACTGTTTTACGCGCTGACTAAATATGTCTACATTTAACCAAAAATTACGCAGCGCTCACAACTGACAAAATTGTGACCATTTTACGCGCTCAGCAAAAATGTCTACAATTAACCAAAATTACTCAGCGTGCATAGTCGGCAAAATTGTGACTGTTTTTCACGATGGGCAAACCTGTCAACATTTACCCAAAATTACAAGCGCGCACACCCGGCAAAATTGTGACCGTTTTGCGCGTAGGGCAAAACAGCCAATAGTTGCCCAAAATTACCCAACGCGCACAAGCGGCAAAATTGCGACCGTTTTGTGCGCTGAGCAAAACTGTATACATTTTCCGAAAATTACCAAATGCGGACAACCGGCAAAATTGTGACAGTTTTATGCTCTGAGCAAAACTGTCTACATTTACCCAAAGTGACCCAGCGCGCACAACCTATAAAATTGTGACCGTTTTGCGCGCAGAACAATAATGTCTACATTTAACCAAAGTGACCGAAAAAATTGTGACCATTTTACACGCTGAGCAAAAATGTCTACATTTAACCAAAATTAGTCAGCGCCCAGAGCCGGCAAAATTGTGGCCGTTTTGTGTGGCCGTTTTGCGCGCTGGGCAAAACTGTCTACATTTCCCCAAAATTACCAGCGCCCACACAGGGCAAACTTGTGACCGTTGTGTGCATTGAACATAAATGTCAAATTTTACCCAAAATTACTCAGCCGCACAACCTGCAAAATTGTGACCGTTTTGCTCACTCACCAAAACTGTCAACATTTTCCAAAAATTACCTAGCGCACACAACCGGCAAAATTGTGACAGTTTTGCGTCCTGGGCAAAACTGTATACATTTAACCAAAATTACCCAGCGCGCCCAACCGGCAAAATTGTGACCGTTTTGCGCGCTATGCAAATAATGTCTACATTTACCCAAATTTACCCAGCGCCCACAAGATGCAAAATTTTGACTATTTTGCGTATTGAGCACAAATTTCTACATTTACCCAAAGTGACCCAGCGGGCACAACTTGTAAAATTATGACTGGTTTGCACGCTGACCAAATGTGTCTACATTTACCCAAAATTAGACAGCGCTCAAAACCGGCAAAATTCCGACCATTTTGCGCGCTGAGCAAAAATGTCTACATTTAACCAAATTTCCTCAGCGTGCAGAGCCGACAAAATTGTGACTGTTTTGCGTGCTGGGCAAAACTGTCAACATTTACCCAAAATTACCAGTGCACACACCCGGCAAAATTGTTAGTGTTTTGCGCGCTGAGCAAAACAGCCTACATTTGTCTAAAATTTCCCAACGCGCACAACCGGCAAAATTGTGAGCAAAAGAGCCTACATTTGTCCAAAATCACCCATCATGCACAACCTGCAAAATTGTGACCGTTTTGTGCGCTGAACAAAAATGTCTACATTTAACCAAAATTACTCAGCGTGCAGTGCCGGCAAAATTGCAACCATTTTGCGGGCTAGGCAAAACTGTGTACATTTACCCAAATTTACCATCGTGCACACCCGGCAAAATTGTGACCGTTTTGTGCGCAGGGCAAAACTGTCTACATTTACCCAAAGATACCAGTGCACACACCTGGCAAAATTGTGACCGTTTTGCACGCAGGGCAAAACTGTCTACGTTAACCCATACTTAGCAGCGCACACATCCGGTAAAATTACTCAGCACAACCGACAAAATTGTGACCGTTTTGCGCACTGACCATAACAGTCTACATTTTCGAAAAATTACCCAGCATGCACAACCGGTATAATTTTGACAGTTTTGCACGTTGTGTAAAACCGTCTAAATTTAACCAAAATTACCCAGTGCGCACAACCGACAAAATTGTGACCGTTTTGTGAGCTGGGCAAAACTGTCTACAATTACCCAAAATTACCGAGCGCGCACAACCGGCAAAATTGTGACCGTTTTGCGCGCTACGCAAATAATGTCTGCACGTACCCTAAGTGATCCAGCGTGCACAGAGCACAAATGTCTGCATTTATCCAAATTGAGCCAGCGCACACAACCTGTAAAATTATGTCTGCTTTGCGCGCTGACCAAATATGTCTACATTTAACAAAAATTACACAGCGCTCACAACCGGCAAAATTGTGACCATTTTGCGCGCTGGGCAAAACTGTCTACATTTACCCAAAATTGCCCCGCGTGCACAACCCGTAAAATTGTGACTGTTTCGCGCTACACAAATAATGTCTACATTTACCCAAAGTGACCCAACGTGCACAACCGGCAAAATTGTGACCGTTTTGCGCACTGACCAAATATATCTACATTTACACAAAGTAACTCTGCGTTCACAACCGGCAAAATTGTGACAGTTTTCCGCGCTGGGTAAAACTGTCTACATTTAAATCAAATTACCAGCGCACACATCCGACAAAATTGTAACCATTTTGCGCGCTGGGAAAAACTGTCGACATTTACCCAAAATTACCTGCGCACACACCGGGCAAAATTGTAACCGTTTTGTATGCAGGACAAAAATGTCTACATTTACCCAAAATTACCAGAGCGCACACCGGTAAAATTGTGACTGTTTTACGCGCTGGGCAAAAGGGTCAACATTTGCCCAAAATTACGCAGCCCGCACAACCGACAAAATTGTGACCGTTTGCGCACTGACCGAAACTTTCTGCAATTAACAAAAATTACCAAGCGCCCACAACCGGCAAAATTGTGTCAGTTTTGCGCACACGTAAATAATGTCTACACTTACCCAAATATCCTCAGCTCCCACAACCCGCAAAATTGTGACTATTTTGCGCTCTGAGTACAAATGTCTGCATTTACCCTAAGTGACCCAGCGGGCACAACCTGCAAAATTATCACTTTTTTTGCGCGCTGACCAAATATGTCTACATTTAACCAAATTTACACAGCGCTCACAACCGGCAAAATTGTGACCATTTTGCGCACTGAGCAAAAATGACGACATTTAACCAAAATTACTCAGCGCGCATAGCCGGCAAAATTGTGACTGTTTTGCGTGCTGGGTAAAACTGTCAACATTTACCCAAAATTACTAGTGCACACACCTGGCAAAATCGTTATTGCTTTGCGCGCTGCGCAAAACAGCCTACATTTGCCCAAAATTACCCAACGCGCACAACCGGTAAAATTGTGACAGTTTTACGCACTGAGCAAAACTGTCTTCATTTTCCAAAAATTATGCAATGCGGACAACCCACAAAATTGTGACAGTTTTACGCTCTGAGCAAAACTGTCTACATTTACCCAAAATTAACTCAAAATCGGCAAAAATGTGTCTGTTTTGCGCGTTATGCAAAACTGTAAATATTAACACAAAAATTACCAAGCGCGCACAACCTGCATAATTGTGACGGTTTTGCGCGCTCCGCAAATAATGTCTACATTTACCAAAAGAGACCCAACGCGCATAACCTGCAAAAATGTGACCGTTTTGCGCGCTAGGCAAAACTGTCTATATTAACCCAAAATTACCCAGCGTGCACAACCCCCAAAATTGTGACCGTTTTGCGCGCTGACCAAATATGTCTATATTTACCCAAAATTACAAAGCGCTTACAACCGGCAAAATTGTGACAGTTTTTCGCGTTGGGCAAAAAATGTCTACATTAACCAAAATTACCTAGCGCGCATAGCCGACAAAATTGTGAGAGTTTTGCGCCCTGTGCAAAACCGTATACATTTACCCAAAATTACCCAGTTCGTACAACCGACAAAAATGTGACCGTTTTGGGCGTTGGGCAAAAGAGTCCCCATTTACCCAAATTGTGACCGTTTTACGCGCAATGCAAATAATGTCTAAATTTACCCAAATTTACCCAGCGCCCATAACCTGCAAAATTGTGACTCTTTTGCGCGTTGAGCACAAATGTCTACATTTACCCAACGTTACCCAGCGGGCACAACCTGTAAAATTATGACTGTTTTGCACGCTCACCAAATATGTCTACATTTACCCAAAATTAGACAGCGCTCACATCCGGCAAAATTCTGACCATTTTGCGCGCTGAGCAAAAATGCCTACATTTAACCAAATTTACTCAGTGCGCATAGCCGACCAAATTGTGACTGTTTTGCGTGCTGGGCAAAACGGTCAACATTTACCCAAAATTACCCGTGCACACACCCGGAAAAATTGTTAGCCTTTTGCGCGGTGAGCAACACAGCCTACATTTGTCGAAAAATTACCCGACGCGCACAACCGGTAAAATTGTGACCGTTTTGCGCGCTGAGCAAAACAGCCAACATTTGTCCAAAATTACCCAGCACGCACACCCCGCAAAATTGTGACAGTTTTGCGCGCAGAGCAAAAATGTCTATATTTAACCAAAATTGCTCAGCGCGCAGTGCCGGCAAAATTGTCACCGTTTTGCGGGCAGGGCAAAACAGTCTACATTTACCCAAAATTACCAGCCTGCACACGCGGCAAAATTGTGTCCGTTTTACGCACAGGGCAAAACTGTCGACATTTACCCAAAATTAACAGCGCACACATCCGGTAAAATTGTGACCGTTTTGAGCGCTGGGCAAAAATGTCAACATTTACCCAAATTTATTCAGCCCGCACAACCGGCAAAATTGTGACCGTTTTGCGCACTGACCATAACTGTGTACATTTTCCAAAAATTACCCAGCGCGCACAACCGGTAAAATTTTGACAGTTTTGTACGATGTGTAAAACCGTCTACAATTAACAAAAATTACCCAGTGCGCCCAATCGGAAAAATTGTGAACGTTTTGCGAGCTGGGCAAAACTGTCTACAATTACACAAAATTACCCAGCGCGCACAACCGGCAAAATTGTGACCGTTTTGCGCGCTACGTAAATAATGTCTACATTTACCCAAATATCCTCTGCTCCCACAACCCGCAAAATTGTGACTATATTGCGCTCTCAGGACAAATGTATGCATTTACCCTAAGTGACCCAGCGCACACAACCTGTAAAATTATCACTGTTTTGCGCGCTGACCAAATATGTCTACATTTAACCAAATTTACACATCGCTCACAACCGGTAAAATTGTGACCATTTTGCGCACTGAGAAAAAATGACGACATTTAACCAAAATTACTCAGCGCGCATAGCAGGCAAAATTGTGACTGTTTTGCGCGCTGGGTAAAACTGTCAACATTTACCCAAAATTACTAGTGCACACACCCGGCAAAATCGTTATTGCTTTGCACGCTGAGCAAAACACCCTACATTTGCCCAAAATTACCCAACGCGCACAACCGGTAAAATTGTGGCCGTTTTGCGCGCTGACCAAAACTGTCTTCATTTTCCAAAAATTATACAATGCGAACAACCAGCAAAATTGTGACAGTTTTACGCTCTGAGCAAAACTGTCTACATTTACCCAAAATTACCTAGTGCACACAGCCGGCAAAAATGTGTCTGTTTTGCGCGTTAGGCAAAACTGTAAAGATTAACAAAAAATTACCCAGCGCGCACAACCTGCAAAATTGTGACGGTTTTGCGCGCTACGCAAATAATGTCTACATTTACCAAAAGTGACCCAGCGCGCACAACCTGCAAAATTGTGACCGTTTTGCGCGCAAGGCAAAACTGTGTACATTTCCCCAAAATTACCAGCACACGCCCGGCAAAATTGTAACCGTTTTGCGCGCAGGACAAAACTGTCTTCATTTACCCAAACTTACCAGCGCTCACCGCCGGCAAAATTGTGACCGTTTTGCGCGCTGGGCACACCTGTCTACATTTGCACAAAATTACCATTGCACACACCCGGCAAAATAGTTATTGGTTTGCACGCTGAGCAAAACAGCCTACATTTGCCCAAAAGTACCCAACGCGCACAACCCGCAAAATTGTGACGGTTTTGCGCGCTGACCAAATATGTCTATATTTACCCAAAATTACCCAGCGCGCACAACCCGCAAAATTGTGACCGTTTTGCGCGTTGGGCACAAAATGTCTACATTAACCAAAATTACCTAGCGTGCATAGCCTGCAAAATTGTGACAGTTTTGCTCCCTGTGCAAAACCGTATACATTTACCCAAAATTACCCAGTTCGTACAACCGGCAAAAAAGTGACCGTTTTGGGCGTTGGGCAAAACTGTACACATTTACCCAAAATTACCCAGCGTGCCCAACGAGCCAAATTGTGACCATTTTACGCGCTATGCAAATAATGTCAACATTTAACCTGCAAAATTGTGACTATTTTGCTCGTTGAGCACAAATGTCTACATTTACCCAACGTGACCCAGCGGGCACAACCTGTAAAATTATGACTGTTTTGCACGCTCACCAAATATGTCTAAATTTACCCAAAATTAGACAGCGCTCACATCCAGCAAAATTCTGACCATTTTGCGCGCTGAGCAAAAATGCCTACATTTAACCAAATTTACTCAGTGCGCATAGCCGACCAAGTTGTGACTGTTTTGCGTGCTGGGCAAAACGGTTAACATTTACCCAAAATTACCCGTGCACACACCCGGAAAAATTGTTAGCCTTTTGCGCGGTGAGCAACACAGCCTACATTTGTCGAAAAATTACCCGACGCGCACAACCAGTAAAATTGTGACCGTTTTGCGCGCTGAGCAAAACAGCCAACATTTGTCCAAAATTACCCAGGACGCACACCCCGCAAAATTGTGACAGTTTTGCGCGCTGAGCAAAAATGTCTATATTTAACCAAAATTACTCAGCGCGCAGTGCCGGCAAAATTGTCACCGTTTTGCGCGCCGGGCAAAACTGTCTACATTTACCCAAAATTACCACCGTGCACACCCGGCAAAATTGTGACCGTTTTGCGCGCACGGCAAAACAGCCTACATTTACCCAAAATTACCAGCGTGCACACGCGGCAAAATTGTGTCCGTTTTGCGCGCAGGGCAAAACTGTCGTCATTTACCCAAAATTACCAGCGCACACATCCGGTAAAATTGTGACCGTTTTGAGTGCTGGGCAAAAATGTCCACATTTACCCAAATTTATTCAGCCCGCACAACCGGCAAAATTGTGATCGTTTTGCACAATGACCATAACTGTGTACATTTTCCAAAAATTACCCAGAGCGCACAACCGGTAAAATTTTGACAGTTTTGTACGATGTGTAAAACCATCTACAATTAACAAAAATTACCCAGTGCGCCCAATCGGAAAAATTGTGACCGTTTTGCGAGCTGGGCAAAACTGTCTACAATTACACAAAATTACCCAGCGCGCACAACCGGCAAAATTGTGACCGTTTTGCGCGCTACGTAAATAATGTCTACATCTACCCAAATATCCCCAGCTCCCACAACCCGCAAAATTGTGACTATTTTGCGCTCTCAGTACAAATGTATGCATTTACCCTAAGTGACCCAGCGCGCACAACCTGTAAAATTATCACTGTTTTGCGCGCTGACCAAATATGTCTACATTTAACCAAATTTACACATCGCTCACAACCGGTAAAATTGTGACCATTTTTCGCACTGAGAAAAAATGACGACATTTAACCAAAATTACTCAGCGCGCATAGCATGCTGACCAAAACTGTCTTCATTTTCCAAAAATTATCCAATGCGAACAACCAGGAAAATTGTGACAGTTTTACGCTCTGAACAAAACTGTCTACATTTACCCAAAATTACCTAGTGCACACAGCCGGCAAAAATGTGTCTGTTTTGCGCGTTAGGCAAAACTGTAAATATTAACAAAAAATTACCCAGCGCGCACAACCTGCAAAATTGTGACGGTTTTGCGCGCTGCGCAAATAATGTCTACATTCACCAAAAGTGACCCAGCGCGCACAACCTGCAAAATTGTGACCGTTTTGCGCGCACGGCAAAACGGTCTACATTCGCCCAAAATTACCAGCACACGCCCGGCAAAATTGTAACCGTTTTGCGCGCATGACAAAAATGTCTTCATTTACCCAAACTTACCAGCGCGCACCGCCGGCAAAATTGTGACCGTTTTGCGCGCTGGGCACAACTGTCTACATTTACACAAAATTACCAGGGCACACACCCGGCAAAATTGTTATTGGTTTGCACGCTGGGCAAAACAGCCTACATTTGCCCAAAATTACCCAACGCGCACAACCCGCAAAATTGTGAGGGTTTTGCCCGCTGACCAAATATGTCTATATTTACGCAAAATTACCCAGCGCGCACAACCCGCAAAATTGTGACCGTTTTGCGCGTTGGGCACAAAATGTCTACATTAACCAAAATTACCTAGCGTGCATAGCCTGCAAAATTGTGACAGTTTTGCTCCCTGTGCAAAACCGTATACATTTACCCAAAATTACCCAGTTCGTACAACCGGCAAAAATGTGACCGTTTTGGGCGTTGGGCAAAACTGTACACATTTACCCAAAATTACCCGGCGTTCCCAACGAGCCAAATTGTGACCATTTTACGCGCTATGCAAATACTGTAAACATTTAACCTGCAAAATTGTGACTATTTTGCGCGTTGAGCACAAATGTCTACATTTACCCAACGTGACCCAGCGGGCACAACCTGTAAAATTATGACTGTTTTGCACGCTCACCAAATATGTCTACATTTACCCAAAATTAGACAGCGCTTACATCCGGCAAAATTCTGACCATTTTGCGCGCTGAGCGAAAATGTCAACATTTAACCAAATTTACTCAGTGCGCATAGCCGACCAAGTTGTGACTGTTTTGCGTGCTGGGCAAAACGGTCAACATTTACCCAAAATTACCCGTGCACACACCCGGAAAAATTGTTAGCCTTTTGCGCGGTGAGCACCACAGCCTACATTTGTCGAAAAATTACCCAACGCGCACAACCGGTAAAATTGTGGCCGTTTTGCGCGCTGAGCAAAACAGCCAACATTTGTCCAAAATTACCCAGGACGCACACCCCGCAAAATTGTGAAAGTTTTGCGCGCTGAGCAAAAATGTCTATATTTAACCAAAATTACTCAGCGCGCAGTGCCGGCAAAATTGTCACCGTTTTGCGCGCCGGGCAAAACTGTCTACATTTACCCAAAATTACCAGCGTGCACACCCGGCAAAATTGTGACCGTTTTGCGCGCGGGGCAAAACTGTTTACATTTACCCAAAATTACAAGCGTGCACACCCGGCAAAATTGTGACCGTTTTGCGCGCAGGGCAAGACAGCCTACATTTACCCAAAATTACCAGCCTGCACACGCGGCAAAATTGTGTCCGTTTTGCGCGCCGGTCAAAACTGTCGACATTTACCCAAAATTACCAGCGCACACATCCGGAAAAATTGTGACCGTTTTGAGCGCTGGGCAAAAATGTCGACATTTACCCAAATTTATTCAGCCCGCACAACCGGCAAAATTGTGACCGTTTTGTGCACTGACCATAACTGTGTACATTTTCCAAAATTTACCCAACGCGCACAACTGGTAAAATTTTGACAGTTTTGTACGCTGTGTAAAACCGTCTACAATTAACAAAAATTACACAGTGCGCCCAATCGGAAAAATTGTGACCGTTTTGCGAGCTGGGCAAAACTGTCTACAATTACACAAAATGACCCAGCGCGCACTACCGGCAAAATTGTGACCGTTTTGCGCGCTACGTAAATAATGTCTACATTTACCCAAATATCCTCTGCTCCCACAACCCGCAAAATTGTGACTATATTGCGCTCTGAGTACAAATGTATGCATTTACCCTAAGTGACCCAGCGCGCACAACCTGTAAAATTATCACTGTTTTGCGCGCTGACCAAATATGTCTACATTTAACCAAATTTACACATCGCTCACAACCGGTAAAATTGTGAGCATTTTTCGCACTGAGAAAAAATGACGACATTTAACCAAAATTACTCAGCGCGCATAGCAGGCAAAATTGTGACTGTTTAGCGCGCTGGGTAAAACTGTCAACATTTACCCAAAATTACTAGTGCACACACCCGGCAAAATCGTTATTGCTTTGCGCGCTGAGCAAAACACCCTACATTTGCCCAAAATTACCCAACGCGCACAACCGGTAAAATTGTGGCCGTTTTGCGCGCTGACCAAAACTGTCTTCATTTTCCGAAAATTATCCAATGCGAACAACCAGCAAAATTGTGACAGTTTTACGCTCTGAGCAAAACTGTCTACATTTACCCAAAATTACCTAGTGCACACAGCCGGCAAAAATGTGTCTGTTTTGCGCGTTAGGCAAAACTGTAAATATTAACCAAAAATTACCCAGCGCGCACAACCTGCAAAATTGTGACGGTTTTGCGCGCTACGCAAATAATGTCTACATTTACCAAAAGTGACCCAGCGCGCACAACCTGCAAAATTGTGACCGTTTTGCGCGCAATGCAAAACTGTGTACATTTCCCCAAAATTACCAGCACACGCCCGGCAAAATTGTAACCGTTTTGCGCGCAGGACAAAACTGTCTTCATTTACCCAAACTTACCAGCGCTCACCGCCGGCAAAATTGTGACCGTTTTGCGCGCTGGGCACACCTGTCTACATTTGCACAAAATTACCATTGCACACACCCGGCAAAATAGTTATTGGTTTGCACGCTGAGCAAAACAGCCTACATTTGCCCAAAAGTACCCAACGCGCACAACCCGCAAAATTGTGATGGTTTTGCGCGCTGACCAAATATGTCTATATTTACCCAAAATTACCCAGCGCGCACAACCCGCAAAATTGTGACCGTTTTGCGCGTTGGGCACAAAATGTCTACATTAACCAAAATTACCTAGCGTGCATAGCCTGCAAAATTGTGACAGTTTTGCTCCCTGTGCAAAACCGTATACATTTACCCAAAATTACCCAGTTCGTACAACCGGCAAAAAAGTGACCGTTTTGGGCGTTGGGCAAAACTGTACACATTTACCCAAAATTACCCAACGTGCCCAACGAGCCAAATTGTGACCATTTTACGCGCTATGCAAATAATGTCAACATTTAACCTGCAAAATTGTGACTATTTTGCTCGTTGAGCACAAATGTCTACATTTACCCAACGTGACCCAGCGGGCACAACCTGTAAAATTATGACTGTTTTGCACGCTCACCAAATATGTCTAAATTTACCCAAAATTAGACAGCGCTCACATCCAGCAAAATTCTGACCATTTTGCGCGCTGAGCAAAAATGCCTACATTTAACCAAATTTACTCAGTGCGCATAGCCGACCAAGTTGTGACTGTTTTGCGTGCTGGGCAAAACGGTTAACATTTACCCAAAATTACCCGTGCACACACCCGGAAAAATTGTTAGCCTTTTGCGCGGTGAGCAACACAGCCTACATTTGTCGAAAAATTACCCGACGCGCACAACCGGTAAAATTGTGACCGTTTTGCGCGCTGAGCAAAACAGCCAACATTTGTCCAAAATTTCCCAGGACGCACACCCCGCAAAATTGTGACAGTTTTGCGCGCTGAGCAAAAATGTCTATATTTAACCAAAATTACTCAGCGCGCAGTGCCGGCAAAATTGTCACCGTTTTGCGCGCTGGGCAAAACTGTCTACATTTACCCAAAATTACCACAGTGCACACCCGGCAAAATTGTGACCGTTTTGCGCGCACGGCAAAACAGCCTACATTTACCCAAAATTACCAGCGTGCACACGCGGCAAAATTGTGTCCGTTTTGCGCGCAGGGCAAAACTGTCGTCATTTACCCAAAATTACCAGCGCACACATCCGGTAAAATTGTGACCGTTTTGAGCGCTGGGCAAAAATGTCAACATTTACCCAAATTTATTCAGCCCGCACAACCGGCAAAATTGTGACCGTTTTGCACAATGACCATAACTGTGTACATTTTCCAAAAATTACCCAGAGCGCACAACCGGTAAAATTTTGACAGTTTTGTACGCTGTGTAAAACCATCTACAATTAACAAAAATTACCCAGTGCGCCCAATCGGAAAAATTGTGACCGTTTTGCGAGCTGGGCAAAACTGTCTACAATTACACAAAATTACCCAGCGCGCACAACCGGCAAAATTGTGACCGTTTTGCGCGCTACGTAAATAATGTCTACATCTACCCAAATATCCCCAGCTCCCACAACCCGCAAAATTGTGACTATTTTGCGCTCTCAGTACAAATGTATGCATTTACCCTAAGTGACCCAGCGCGCACAACCTGTAAAATTATCACTGTTTTGCGCACTGACCAAATATGTCTACATTTAACCAAATTTACACATCGCTCACAACCGGTAAAATTGTGACCATTTTTCGCACTGAGAAAAAATGACGACATTTACCCAAAATTACTCAGCGCGCATAGCAGGCAAAATTGTGACTGTTTTGCGCGCTGGGTAAAACTGTCAACATTTACCCAAAATTACTAGTGCACACACCCGGCAAAATCGTTATTGCTTTGCGCGCTGAGCAAAACACCCTACATTTGCCCAAAATTACCCAACACGCACAACCGGTAAAATTGTGACCGTTTTGCGCGCTGACCAAAACTGTCTTCATTTTCCGAAAATTATCCAATGCGAACAACCAGCAAAATTGTGACAGTTTTACGCTCTGAGCAAAACTGCCTACATTTACCCAAAATTACCTAGTGCACACAGCCGACAAAAATGTGTCTGTTTTGCGCGTTAGGCAAAATTGTAAATATTAACCAAAAATTACCCAGCGCGCACAACCTGCAAAATTGTGACGGTTTTGCGCGTTACGCAAATAATGTCTACATTTACCAAAAGTGACCCAGCGCGCAAAACCTGCAAAATTGTGACCGTTTTGCGTGCAAGGCAAAACGGTCTACATTTCCCCAAAATTACCAGCACACGCCAGGCAAAATTGTAACCGTTTTGCGCGCAGGACAAAAATGTCTTCATTTACCCAAACTTACCAGCGCGCACCGCCGGCAAAATTGTGACCGTTTTGCGCGCTGGGCACAACTGTCTACATTTACGCAAAATTACCAGTGCACACACCCGGCAAAATTGTTATTGGTTTGCACGCTGAGCAAAACAGCCTGCATTTGCCCAAAATTACCCAACGCGCACAACCCGCAAAATTGTGACGGTTTTGCGCGCTGACCAAATATGTCTATATTTACGCAAAATTACCCAGCGCGCACAACCCGCAAAATTGTGACCGTTTTGCGCGTTGGGCACAAAATGTCTACATTAACCAAAATTACCTAGCGTGCATAGCCTGCAAAATTGTGACAGTTTTGCTCCCTGTGCAAAACCGTATACATTTACCCAAAATTACCCAGTTCGTACAACCGGCAAAAATGTGACCGTTTTGGGCGTTGGGCAAAACTGTACACATTTACCCAAAATTACCCGGCGTGCCCAACGAGCCAAATTGTGACCATTTTACGCGCTATGCAAATACTGTAAACATTTAACCTGCAAAATTGTGACTATTTTGCGCGTTGAGCACAAATGTCTACATTTACCCAACGTGACCCAGCGGGCACAACCTGTAAAATTATGACTGTTTTGCACGCTCACCAAATATGTCTACATTTACCCAAAATTAGTCAGCGCTCACATCCGGCAAAATTCTGACCATTTTGCGCGCTGAGCGAAAATGTCAACATTTAACCAAATTTACTCAGTGCGCATAGCCGACCAAATTGTGACTGTTTTGCGTGCTGGGCAAAACGGTCAACATTTACCCAAAATTACCCGTGCACACACCCGGAAAAATTGTTAGCCTTTTGCGCGGTGAGCAACACAACCTACATTTGTCGAAAAATTACCCAACGCGCACAACCGGTAAAATTGTGACCGTTTTGCGCGCTGAGCAAAACAGCCAACATTTGTCCAAAATTACCCAGGACGCACACCCCGCAAAATTGTGAAAGTTTTGCGCGCTGAGCAAAAATGTCTATATTTAACCAAAATTACTCAGCGCGCAGTGCCGGCAAAATTGTCACCGTTTTACGCGCCGGGCAAAACTGTCTACATATACCCAAAATTACCAGCGTGCACACCCGGCAAAATTGTGACCGTTTTGCGCGCAGGGCAAAACAGTCTACATTTACCCAAAATTACGAGCGTGCACACGCGGCAAAATTGTGTCCGTTTTGCGCGCAGGGCAAAACTGTCTACATTTACCCAAAATTACCAGCGCACACATCCGGTAAAATTGTGACCGTTTTGAGCGTTGGGCAAAAATGTCCACATTTACCCAAATTTATTCAGCCCGCACAACCGGCAAAATTGTGACCGTTTTGCGCACTGACCATAACTGTGTACATTTTCCAAAAATTACCCAGCGCGCACAACCGGTAAAATTTTGACAGTTTTGTACGCTGTGTAAAACCGTCTACAATTAACAAAAATTACCCAGTGCGCCCAATCGGAAAAATTGTGACCGTTTTGCGAGCTGGGCAAAACTGTCTACAATTACACAAAATTACCCAGCGCGCACAACCGGCAAAATTGTGACCGTTTAGAGCGCTACGTAAATAATGTCTACATTTACCCAAATATCCTCAGCTCCCACAACCCGCAAAATTGTGACTATATTGCGCTCTCAGGACAAATGTATGCATTTACCCTAAGTGACCCAGCGCGCACAACCTGTAAAATTATCACTGTTTTGCGCGCTGACCAAATATGTCTACATTTAACCAAATTTACACATCGCTCACAACCGGTAAAATTGTGACCATTTTGCGCACTGAGAAAAAATGATGACATTTAACCAAAATTACTCAGCGCGCATAGCAGGCAAAATTGTGACTGTTTTGCGCGCTGGGTAAAACTGTCAACATTTACCCAAAATTACTAGTGCACACACCCGGCAAAATCGTTATTGCTTTGCGCGCTGAGCAAAACACCCTACATTTGCCCAAAATTACCCAACGCGCACAACCGGTAAAATTGTGACCGTTTTGCGCGCTGACCAAAACTGTCTTCATTGTCCAAAAATTATCCAATGCGAACAACCAGCAAAATTGTGACAGTTTTACGCTCTGAGCAAAACTGTCTACATTTACCCAAAATTACCTAGGGCACACAGCCGGCAAAAATGTGTCTGTTTTGCGCGTTAGGCAAAACTGTAAATATTAACCAAAAATTACCCAGCGCGCGCAACCTGCAAAATTGTGACAGTTTTGCGTGCTAGGCAAATAATGTCTACATTTACCAAAAGTGACACAGCGCGCACAACCTGCAAAATTGTGACCCTTTTGCGCGCAAGGCAAAACGGTCTACATTTCCCCAAAATTACCAGCACACGCCAGGCAAAATTGTAACCATTTTGCGCGCAGGACAAAAATGTCTTCATTTACCCAAACTTACCAGCGCGCACCGCCGGCAAAATTGTGACCGTTTTGCGCGCTGGGCACAACTGTCTACATTTACGCAAAATTACCAGTGCACACACCCGGCAAAATTGTTATTGGTTTGCACGCTGAGCAAAACAGCCTGCATTTGCCCAAAATTACCCAACGCGCACAACCCGCAAAATTGTGACGGTTTTGCGCGTTGACCAAATATGTCTATATTTACCCAAAATTACCCAGCGCGCACAACCCGCAAAATTGTGACCGTTTTGCGTGTTGGGCACAAAATGTCTACATTAACCAAAATTACCTAGCGTGCATAGCCTGCAAAATTGTGACAGTTTTGCTCACTGTGCAAAACCGTATACATTTACCCAAAATTACCCAGTTCGTACAACCGGCAAAAATGTGACCGTTTTGGGCGTTGGGCAAAACTGTACACATTTACCCAAAATTACCCGGCGTGCCCAACGAGCCAAATTGTGACCATTTTACGCGCTATGCAAATACAGTCAACATTTAACCTGCAAAATTGTGACTATTTTGCGCGTTGAGCACAAATGTCTACATTTACCCAACGTGACCCAGCGGGCACAACCTGTAAAATTATGACTGTTTTGCACGCTCACCAAATATGTCTACATTTACCCAAAATTAGACAGCGCTCACATCCGGCAAAATTCTGACCATTTTGCGCGCTGAGCGAAAATGTCAACATTTAACCAAATTTACTCAGTGCGCATAGCCGACCAAGTTGTGACTGTTTTGCGTGCTGGGCAAAACGGTCAACATTTACCCAAAATTACCCGTGCACACACCCGGAAAAATTGTTAGCCTTTTGCGCGGTGAGCAACACAGCCTACAGTTGTCGAAAAATTACCCAACGCGCACAACCGGTAAAATTGTGGCCGTTTTGCGCTCTGAGCAAAACAGCCAACATTTGTCCAAAATTACCCAGGACGCACACCCCGCAAAATTGTGAAAGTTTTGCGCGCTGAGCAAAAATGTCTATATTTAACCAAAATTACTCAGCGCGCAGTGCCGGCAAAATTGTGACCGTTTTGCGCGCCGGGCAAAACTGTCTACATTTACCCAAAATTACCAGCGTGCACCCCTGGAAAAATTGTGACCGTTTTGCGCGCAGGGCAAAACAGTCTACATTTACCCAAAATTACCGGCGTGCACACGCGGCAAAATTGTGTCCGTTTTGCACGCAGGGCAAAACTGTCGACATTTACCCAAAATAACCAGCGCACACATCCGGTAAAATTGTGACCGTTTTGAGCGCTGGGCAAAAATGTCCACATTTACCCAAATTTATTCAGCCCGCACAACCGGCAAAATTGTGACCGTTTTGCGCAATGACCATAACTGTGTACATTTTCCAAAAATTACCCAGCGCGCACAACCGGTAAAATTTTGACAGTTTTGTACGATGTGTAAAACCGTCTACAATTAACAAAAATTACACAGTGCGCCCAATCGGAAAAATTGTGACCGTTTTGCGAGCTGGGCAAAACTGTCTACAATTACACAAAATTACCCAGCGCGCACAACCGACAAAATTGTGACCGTTTTGAGTGCTACGTAAATAATGTCTACATTTACCCAAATATCCTCAGCTCCCACAACCCGCAAAATTGTGACTATTTTGCGCTCTCAGTACAAATGTATGCATTTACCCTAAGTGACCCAGCGCGCACAACCTGTAAAATTATCACTGTTTTGCGCGCTGACCAAATATGTCTACATTTAACCAAATTTACACATCGCTCACAACCGATAAAATTGTGACCATTTTTCGCACTGAGAAAAAATGACGACATTTAACCAAAATTACTCAGCGCGCATAGCAGGCAAAATTGTGACTGTTTTGCGCGCTGGGTAAAACTGTCAACATTTACCCAAAATTACTAGTGCACACACCCGGCAAAATCGTTATTGCTTTGCGCGCTGAGCAAAACACCCTACATTTGCCCAAAATTACCCAACGCGCACAACCGGTAAAATTGTGACCGTTTTGCGCGCTGACCAAAACTGTCTTCATTTTCCAAAAATTATCCAATGCGAACAACCAGCAAAATTGTGACAGTTTTACGCTCTGAGCAAAACTGTCTACATTTACCCAAAATTACCTAGTGCACACAGCCGGCAAAAATGTGTCTGTTTTGCGCGTTAGGCAAAACTTTAAATATTAACCAAAAATTACCCAGCGCGCACAACCTGCAAAATTGTGACGGTTTTGCGCGCTACGCAAATAATGTCTACATTTACCAAAAGTGACACAGCGCGCACAACCTGCAAAATTGTGACCGTTTTGCGCGCAAGGAAAAACGGTCTACATTTCCCCAAAATTACCAGCACACGCCAGGTAAAATTGTAACCGTTTTGCGCGCAGGACAAAAATGTCTTCATTTACCCAAACTTACCAGCGCGCACCACCGGCAAAATTGTGACCGTTTTGCGCGCTGGGCACAACTGTCTACATTTACACAAAATTACCAGTGCACACACCCGGCAAAATTGTTATTGGTCTGCACGCTGAGCAAAACAGCCTGCATTTGCCCAAAATTACCCAACGCACACAACCCGCAAAATTATGACGGTTTTGCGCGTTGACCAAATATGTCTATATTTACCCAAAATTACCCAGCGCGCACAACCCGAAAAAATTGTGACCGTTTTGCGCGTTGGGCACAAAATGTCTACATTAACCAAAATTACCTAGCGTGCATAGCCTGCAAAATTGTGACAGTTTTGCTCCCTGTGCAAAACCGTATACATTTACCCAAAATTACCCAGTTCGTACAACCGGCAAAAATGTGACCGTTTTGGGCGTTGGGCAAAACTGTACACATTTACCCAAAATTACCCGGCGTGCCCAACGAGCCAAATTGTGACCATTTTACGCGCTATGCAAATACTGTCAACATTTAACCTGCAAAATTGTGACTATTTTGCGCGTTGAGCACAAATGTCTACATTTACCCAACGTGACCCAGCGGGCACAACCTGTAAAATTATGACTGTTTTGCACGCTCACCAAATATGTCTACATTTACCCAAAATTAGTCAGCGCTCACATCCGGTAAAATTCTGACCATTTTGCGCGCTGAGCGAAAATGTCAACATTTAACCAAATTTACTCAGTGCGCATAGCCGACCAAATTGTGACTGTTTTGCGTGCTGGGCAAAACGGTCAACATTTACCCAAAATTACCCGTGCACACACCCGGAAAAATTGTTAGCCTTTTGCGCGGTGAGCAACACATTCTACAGTTGTCGAAAAATTACCCAACGCGCACAACCGGTAAAATTGTGGCCGTTTTGCGCTCTGAGCAAAACAGCCAACATTTGTCCAAAATTACCCAGGACGCACACCCCGTAAAATTGAGAAAGTTTTGCGCGCTGAGCAAAAATGTCTATATTTAACCAAAATTACTCAGCGCGCAGTGCCGGCAAAATTGTCACCGTTTTGCGCGCCGGGCAAAACTGTCTACATTTACCCAAAATTACCAGCGTGCACCCCTGGAAAAATTGTGACCGTTTTGCGCGCAGGGCAAAACAGTCTACATTTACCCAAAATTACCAGCGTGCACACGCGGCAAAATTGTGTCCGTTTTGCACGCAGGGCAAAACTGTCGACATTTACCCAAAATAACCAGCGCACACATCCGGTAAAATTGTGACCGTTTTGAGCGTTGGGCAAAAATGTCCACATTTACCCAAATTTATTCAGCCCGCACAACCGGTAAAATTGTGACCGTTTTGCGCCATGACCATAACTGTGTACATTTTCCAAAAATTACCCAGCGCGCACAACCTGTAAAATTTTGACAGTTTTGTACGATGTGTAAAACCGTCTACAATTAACAAAAATTACACAGTGCGCCCAATCGGAAAAATTGTGACCGTTTTGCGAGCTGGGCAAAACTGTCTACAATTACACAAAATTACCCAGCGCGCACAACCTACAAAATTGTGACCGTTTTGAGCGCTACGTAAATAATGTCTACATTTACCCAAATATCCTCAGCTCCCACAACCCGCAAAATTGTGACTATTTTGCGCTCTCAGTACAAATGTATGCATTTACCCTAAGTGACCCAGCGCGCACAACCTGTAAAATTATCACTGTTTTGCGCGCTGACCAAATATGTCTACATTTAACCAAATTTACACATCGCTCACAACCGATAAAATTGTGACCATTTTTCGCACTGAGAAAAAATGACGACATTTAACCAAAATTACTCAGCGCGCATAGCATGCTGACCAAAACTGTCTTCATTTTCCAAAAATTATCCAATGCGAACAACCAGGAAAATTGTGACAGTTTTACGCTCTGAACAAAACTGTCTACATTTACCCAAAATTACCTAGTGCACACAGCCGGCAAAAATGTGTCTGTTTTGCGCGTTAGGCAAAACTGTAAATATTAACCAAAAATTACCCAGCGCGCACAACCTGCAAAATTGTGACGGTTTTGCGCGCTGCGCAAATAATGTCTACATTCACCAAAAGTGACCCAGCGCGCACAACCTGCAAAATTGTGACCGTTTTGCGCGCACGGCAAAACGGTCTACATTCGCCCAAAATTACCAGCACACGCCCGGCAAAATTGTAACCGTTTTGCGCGCATGACAAAAATGTCTTCATTTACCCAAACTTACCAGCGCGCACCGCCGGCAAAATTGTGACCGTTTTGCGCGCTGGGCACAACTGTCTACATTTACACAAAATTACCAGGGCACACACCCGGCAAAATTGTTATTGGTTTGCACGCTGGGCAAAACAGCCTACATTTGCCCAAAATTACCCAACGCGCACAACCCGCAAAATTGTGAGGGTTTTGCCCGCTGACCAAATATGTCTATATTTACGCAAAATTACCCAGCGCGCACAACCCGCAAAATTGTGACCGTTTTGCGCGTTGGGCACAAAATGTCTACATTAACCAAAATTACCTAGCGTGCATAGCCTGCAAAATTGTGACAGTTTTGCTCCCTGTGCAAAACCGTATACATTTACCCAAAATTACCCAGTTCGTACAACCGGCAAAAATGTGACCGTTTTGGGCGTTGGGCAAAACTGTACACATTTACCCAAAATTACCCGGCGTTCCCAACGAGCCAAATTGTGACCATTTTACGCGCTATGCAAATACTGTAAACATTTAACCTGCAAAATTGTGACTATTTTGCGCGTTGAGCACAAATGTCTACATTTACCCAACGTGACCCAGCGGGCACAACCTGTAAAATTATGACTGTTTTGCACGCTCACCAAATATGTCTACATTTACCCAAAATTAGACAGCGCTTACATCCGGCAAAATTCTGACCATTTTGCGCGCTGAGCGAAAATGTCAACATTTAACCAAATTTACTCAGTGCGCATAGCCGACCAAGTTGTGACTGTTTTGCGTGCTGGGCAAAACGGTCAACATTTACCCAAAATTACCCGTGCACACACCCGGAAAAATTGTTAGCCTTTTGCGCGGTGAGCACCACAGCCTACATTTGTCGAAAAATTACCCAACGCGCACAACCGGTAAAATTGTGGCCGTTTTGCGCGCTGAGCAAAACAGCCAACATTTGTCCAAAATTACCCAGGACGCACACCCCGCAAAATTGTGAAAGTTTTGCGCGCTGAGCAAAAATGTCTATATTTAACCAAAATTACTCAGCGCGCAGTGCCGGCAAAATTGTCACCGTTTTGCGCGCCGGGCAAAACTGTCTACATTTACCCAAAATTACCAGCGTGCACACCCGGCAAAATTGTGACCGTTTTGCGCGCGGGGCAAAACTGTTTACATTTACCCAAAATTACCAGCGTGCACACCCGGCAAAATTGTGACCGTTTTGCGCGCAGGGCAAGACAGCCTACATTTACCCAAAATTACCAGCCTGCACACGCGGCAAAATTGTGTCCGTTTTGCGCGCCGGTCAAAACTGTCGACATTTACCCAAAATTACCAGCGCACACATCCGGAAAAATTGTGACCGTTTTGAGCGCTGGGCAAAAATGTCGACATTTACCCAAATTTATTCAGCCCGCACAACCGGCAAAATTGTGACCGTTTTGTGCACTGACCATAACTGTGTACATTTTCCAAAATTTACCCAACGCGCACAACTGGTAAAATTTTGACCGTTTTGTACGCTGTGTAAAACCGTCTACAATTAACAAAAATTACACAGTGCGCCCAATCGGAAAAATTGTGACCGTTTTGCGAGCTGGGCAAAACTGTCTACAATTACACAAAATGACCCAGCGCGCACTACCGGCAAAATTGTGACCGTTTTGCGCGCTACGTAAATAATGTCTACATTTACCCAAATATCCTCTGCTCCCACAACCCGCAAAATTGTGACTATATTGCGCTCTGAGTACAAATGTATGCATTTACCCTAAGTGACCCAGCGCGCACAACCTGTAAAATTATCACTGTTTTGCGCGCTGACCAAATATGTCTACATTTAACCAAATTTACACATCGCTCACAACCGGTAAAATTGTGAGCATTTTTCGCACTGAGAAAAAATGACGACATTTAACCAAAATTACTCAGCGCGCATAGCAGGCAAAATTGTGACTGTTTAGCGCGCTGGGTAAAACTGTCAACATTTACCCAAAATTACTAGTGCACACACCCGGCAAAATCGTTATTGCTTTGCGCGCTGAGCAAAACACCCTACATTTGCCCAAAATTACCCAACGCGCACAACCGGTAAAATTGTGGCCGTTTTGCGCGCTGACCAAAACTGTCTTCATTTTCCGAAAATTATCCAATGCGAACAACCAGCAAAATTGTGACAGTTTTACGCTCTGAGGAAAACTGTCTACATTTACCCAAAATTACCTAGTGCACACAGCCGGCAAAAATGTGTCTGTTTTGCGCGTTAGGCAAAACTGTAAATATTAACCAAAAATTACCCAGCGCGCACAACCTGCAAAATTGTGACGGTTTTGCGCGCTACGCAAATAATGTCTACATTTACCAAAAGTGACCCAGCGCGCACAACCTGCAAAATTGTGACCGTTTTGCGCGCAATGCAAAACTGTGTACATTTCCCCAAAATTACCAGCACACGCCCGGCAAAATTGTAACCGTTTTGCGCGCAGGACAAAACTGTCTTCATTTACCCAAACTTACCAGCGCTCACCGCCGGCAAAATTGTGACCGTTTTGCGCGCTGGGCACACCTATCTACATTTGCACAAAATTACCATTGCACACACCCGGAAAAATAGTTATTGGTTTGCACGCTGAGCAAAACAGCCTACATTTGCCCAAAAGTACCCAACGCGCACAACCCGCAAAATTGTGATGGTTTTGCGCGCTGACCAAATATGTCTATATTTACCCAAAATTACCCAGCGCGCACAACCCGCAAAATTGTGACCGTTTTGCGCGTTGGGCACAAAATGTCTACATTAACCAAAATTACCTAGCGTGCATAGCCTGCAAAATTGTGACAGTTTTGCTCCCTGTGCAAAACCGTATACATTTACCCAAAATTACCCAGTTCGTACAACCGGCAAAAAAGTGACCGTTTTGGGCGTTGGGCAAAACTGTACACATTTACCCAAAATTACCCAGCGTGCCCAACGAGCCAAATTGTGACCATTTTACGCGCTATGCAAATAATGTCAACATTTAACCTGCAAAATTGTGACTATTTTGCTCGTTGAGCACAAATGTCTACATTTACCCAACGTGACCCAGTGGGCACAACCTGTAAAATTATGACTGTTTTGCACGCTCACCAAATATGTCTAAATTTACCCAAAATTAGACAGCGCTCACATCCAGCAAAATTCTGACCATTTTGCGCGCTGAGCAAAAATGCCTACATTTAACCAAATTTACTCAGTGCGCATAGCCGACCAAGTTGTGACTGTTTTGCGTGCTGGGCAAAACGGTTAACATTTACCCAAAATTACCCGTGCACACACCCGGAAAAATTGTTAGCCTTTTGCGCGGTGAGCAACACAGCCTACATTTGTCGAAAAATTACCCGACGCGCACAACCGGTAAAATTGTGACCGTTTTGCGCGCTGAGCAAAACAGCCAACATTTGTCCAAAATTACCCAGGACGCACACCCCGCAAAATTGTGACAGTTTTGCGCGCTGAGCAAAAATGTCTATATTTAACCAAAATTACTCAGCGCGCAGTGCCGGCAAAATTGTCACCGTTTTGCGCGCTGGGCAAAACTGTCTACATTTACCCAAAATTACCACAGTGCACACCCGGCAAAATTGTGACCGTTTTGCGCGCACGGCAAAACAGCCTACATTTACCCAAAATTACCAGCGTGCACACGCGGCAAAATTGTGTCCGTTTTGCGCGCAGGGCAAAACTGTCGTCATTTACCCAAAATTACCAGCGCACACATCCGGTAAAATTGTGACCGTTTTGAGCGCTGGGCAAAAATGTCAACATTTACCCAAATTTATTCAGCCCGCACAACCGGCAAAATTGTGACCGTTTTGCACAATGACCATAACTGTGTACATTTTCCAAAAATTACCCAGAGCGCACAACCGGTAAAATTTTGACAGTTTTGTACGCTGTGTAAAACCATCTACAATTAACAAAAATTACCCAGTGCGCCCAATCGGAAAAATTGTGACCGTTTTGCGAGCTGGGCAAAACTGTCTACAATTACACAAAATTACCCAGCGCGCACAACCGGCAAAATTGTGACCGTTTTGCGTGCTACGTAAATAATGTCTACATCTACCCAAATATCCCCAGCTCCCACAACCCGCAAAATTGTGACTATTTTGCGCTCTCAGTACAAATGTATGCATTTACCCTAAGTGACCCAGCGCGCACAACCTGTAAAATTATCACTGTTTTGCGCACTGACCAAATATGTCTACATTTAACCAAATTTACACATCGCTCACAACCGGTAAAATTGTGACCATTTTTCGCACTGAGAAAAAATGACGACATTTACCCAAAATTACTCAGCGCGCATAGCAGGCAAAATTGTGACTGTTTTGCGCGCTGGGTAAAACTGTCAACATTTACCCAAAATTACTAGTGCACACACCCGGCAAAATCGTTATTGCTTTGCGCGCTGAGCAAAACACCCTACATTTGCCCAAAATTACCCAACACGCACAACCGGTAAAATTGTGACCGTTTTGCGCGCTGACCAAAACTGTCTTCATTTTCCGAAAATTATCCAATGCGAACAACCAGCAAAATTGTGACAGTTTTACGCTCTGAGCAAAACTGTCTACATTTACTCAAAATTACCTAGTGCACACAGCCGACAAAAATGTGTCTGTTTTGCGCGTTAGGCAAAATTGTAAATATTAACCAAAAATTACCCAGCGCGCACAACCTGCAAAATTGTGACGGTTTTGCGCGTTACGCAAATAATGTCTACATTTACCAAAAGTGACCCAGCGCGCACAACCTGCAAAATTGTGACCGTTTTGCGTGCAAGGCAAAACGGTCTACATTTCCCCAAAATTACCAGCACACGCCCGGCAAAATTGTAACCGTTTTGCGCGCAGGACAAAAATGTCTTCATTTACCCAAACTTACCAGCGCGCACCGCCGGCAAAATTGTGACCGTTTTGCGCGCTGGGCACAACTGTCTACATTTACGCAAAATTACCAGTGCACACACCCGGCAAAATTGTTATTGGTTTGCACGCTGAGCAAAACAGCCTGCATTTGCCCAAAATTACCCAACGCGCACAACCCGCAAAATTGTGACGGTTTTGCGCGCTGACCAAATATGTCTATATTTACGCAAAATTACCCAGCGCGCACAACCCGCAAAATTGTGACCGTTTTGCGCGTTGGGCACAAAATGTCTACATTAACCAAAATTACCTAGCGTGCATAGCCTGCAAAATTGTGACAGTTTTGCTCCCTGTGCAAAACCGTATACATTTACCCAAAATTACCCAGTTCGTACAACCGGCAAAAATGTGACCGTTTTGGGCGTTGGGCAAAACTGTACACATTTACCCAAAATTACCCGGCGTGCCCAACGAGCCAAATTGTGACCATTTTACGCGCTATGCAAATACTGTCAACATTTAACCTGCAAAATTGTGACTATTTTGCGCGTTGAGCACAAATGTCTACATTTACCCAACGTGACCCAGCGGGCACAACCTGTAAAATTATGACTGTTTTGCACGCTCACCAAATATGTCTACATTTACCCAAAATTAGTCAGCGCTCACATCCGGCAAAATTCTGACCATTTTGCGCGCTGAGCGAAAATGTCAACATTTAACCAAATTTACTCAGTGCGCATAGCCGACCAAATTGTGACTGTTTTGCGTGCTGGGCAAAACGGTCAACATTTACCCAAAATTACCCGTGCACACACCCGGAAAAATTGTTAGCCTTTTGCGCGGTGAGCAACACAACCTACATTTGTCGAAAAATTACCCAACGCGCACAACCGGTAAAATTGTGACCGTTTTGCGCGCTGCGCAAAACAGCCAACATTTGTCCAAAATTACCCAGGACGCACACCCCGCAAAATTGTGAAAGTTTTGCGCGCTGAGCAAAAATGTCTATATTTAACCAAAATTACTCAGCGCGCAGTGCCGGCAAAATTGTCACCGTTTTGCGCGCCGGGCAAAACTGTCTACATATACCCAAAATTACCAGCGTGCACACCCGGCAAAATTGTGACCGTTTTGCGCGCAGGGCAAAACAGTCTACATTTACCCAAAATTACGAGCGTGCACACGCGGCAAAATTGTGTCCGTTTTGCGCGCAGGGCAAAACTGTCTACATTTACCCAAAATTACCAGCGCACACATCCGGTAAAATTGTGACCGTTTTGAGCGTTGGGCAAAAATGTCCACATTTACCCAAATTTATTCAGCCCGCACAACCGGCAAAATTGTGACCGTTTTGCGCACTGACCATAACTGTGTACATTTTCCAAAAATTACCCAGCGCGCACAACCGGTAAAATTTTGACAGTTTTGTACGCTGTGTAAAACCGTCTACAATTAACAAAAATTACCCAGTGCGCCCAATCGGAAAAATTGTGACCGTTTTGCGAGCTGGGCAAAACTGTCTACAATTACACAAAATTACCCAGCGCGCACAACCGGCAAAATTGTGACCGTTTAGAGCGCTACGTAAATAATGTCTACATTTACCCAAATATCCTCAGCTCCCACAACCCGCAAAATTGTGACTATATTGCGCTCTCAGGACAAATGTATGCATTTACCCTAAGTGACCCAGCGCGCACAACCTGTAAAATTATCACTGTTTTGCGCGCTGACCAAATATGTCTACATTTAACCAAATTTACACATCGCTCACAACCGGTAAAATTGTGACCATTTTGCGCACTGAGAAAAAATGATGACATTTAACCAAAATTACTCAGCGCGCATAGCAGGCAAAATTGTGACTGTTTTGCGCGCTGGGTAAAACTGTCAACATTTACCCAAAATTACTAGTGCACACACCCGGCAAAATCGTTATTGCTTTGCGCGCTGAGCAAAACACCCTACATTTGCCCAAAATTACCCAACGCGCACAACCGGTAAAATTGTGACCGTTTTGCGCGCTGACCAAAACTGTCTTCATTTTCCAAAAATTATCCAATGCGAACAACCAGCAAAATTGTGACAGTTTTACGCTCTGAGCAAAACTGTCTACATTTACCCAAAATTACCTAGTGCACACAGCCGGCAAAAATGTGTCTGTTTTGCGCGTTAGGCAAAACTGTAAATATTAACCAAAAATTACCCAGCGCGCGCAACCTGCAAAATTGTGACAGTTTTGCGTGCTAGGCAAATAATGTCTACATTTACCAAAAGTGACACAGCGCGCACAACCTGCAAAATTGTGACCGTTTTGCGCGCAAGGCAAAACGGTCTACATTTCCCCAAAATTACCAGCACACGCCAGGCAAAATTGTAACCATTTTGCGCGCAGGACAAAAATGTCTTCATTTACCCAAACTTACCAGCGCGCACCGCCGGCAAAATTGTGACCGTTTTGCGCGCTGGGCACAACTGTCTACATTTACGCAAAATTACCAGTGCACACACCCGGCAAAATTGTTATTGGTTTGCACGCTGAGCAAAACAGCCTGCATTTGCCCAAAATTACCCAACGCGCACAACCCGCAAAATTGTGACGGTTTTGCGCGTTGACCAAATATGTCTATATTTACCCAAAATTACCCTGCGCGCACAACCCGCAAAATTGTGACCGTTTTGCGTGTTGGGCACAAAATGTCTACATTAACCAAAATTACCTAGCGTGCATAGCCTGCAAAATTGTGACAGTTTTGCTCACTGTGCAAAACCGTATACATTTACCCAAAATTACCCAGTTCGTACAACCGGCAAAAATGTGACCGTTTTGGGCGTTGGGCAAAACTGTACACATTTACCCAAAATTACCCGGCGTGCCCAACGAGCCAAATTGTGACCATTTTACGCGCTATGCAAATACAGTCAACATTTAACCTGCAAAATTGTGACTATTTTGCGCGTTGAGCACAAATGTCTACATTTACCCAACGTGACCCAGCGGGCACAACCTGTAAAATTATGACTGTTTTGCACGCTCACCAAATATGTCTACATTTACCCAAAATTAGACAGCGCTCACATCCGGCAAAATTCTGACCATTTTGCGCGCTGAGCGAAAATGTCAACATTTAACCAAATTTACTCAGTGCGCATAGCCGACCAAGTTGTGACTGTTTTGCGTGCTGGGCAAAACGGTCAACATTTACCCAAAATTACCCGTGCACACACCCGGAAAAATTGTTAGCCTTTTGCGCGGTGAGCAACACAGCCTACAGTTGTCGAAAAATTACCCAACGCGCACAACCGGTAAAATTGTGGCCGTTTTGCGCTCTGAGCAAAACAGCCAACATTTGTCCAAAATTACCCAGGACGCACACCCCGCAAAATTGTGAAAGTTTTGCGCGCTGAGCAAAAATGTCTATATTTAACCAAAATTACTCAGCGCGCAGTGCCGGCAAAATTGTCACCGTTTTGCGCGCCGGGCAAAACTGTCTACATTTACCCAAAATTACCAGCGTGCACCCCTGGAAAAATTGTGACCGTTTTGCGCGCAGGGCAAAACAGTCTACATTTACCCAAAATTACCGGCGTGCACACGCGGCAAAATTGTGTCCGTTTTGCACGCAGGGCAAAACTGTCGACATTTACCCAAAATAACCAGCGCACACATCCGGTAAAATTGTGACCGTTTTGAGCGCTGGGCAAAAATGTCCACATTTACCCAAATTTATTCAGCCCGCACAACCGGCAAAATTGTGACCGTTTTGCGCAATGACCATAACTGTGTACATTTTCCAAAAATTACCCAGCGCGCACAACCGGTAAAATTTTGACAGTTTTGTACGATGTGTAAAACCGTCTACAATTAACAAAAATTACACAGTGCGCCCAATCGGAAAAATTGTGACCGTTTTGCGAGCTGGGCAAAACTGTCTACAATTACACAAAATTACCCAGCGCGCACAACCGACAAAATTGTGACCGTTTTGAGTGCTACGTAAATAATGTCTACATTTACCCAAATATCCTCAGCTCCCACAACCCGCAAAATTGTGACTATTTTGCGCTCTCAGTACAAATGTATGCATTTACCCTAAGTGACCCAGCGCGCACAACCTGTAAAATTATCACTGTTTTGCGCGCTGACCAAATATGTTTACATTTAACCAAATTTACACATCGCTCACAACCGATAAAATTGTGACCATTTTTCGCACTGAGAAAAAATGACGACATTTAACCAAAATTACTCAGCGCGCATAGCAGGCAAAATTGTGACTGTTTTGCGCGCTGGGTAAAACTGTCAACATTTACCCAAAATTACTAGTGCACACACCCGGCAAAATCGTTATTGCTTTGCGCGCTGAGCAAAACACCCTACATTTGCCCAAAATTACCCAACGCGCACAACCGGTAAAATTGTGACCGTTTTGCGCGCTGACCAAAACTGTCTTCATTTTCCAAAAATTATCCAATGCGAACAACCAGCAAAATTGTGACAGTTTTACGCTCTGAGCAAAACTGTCTACATTTACCCAAAATTACCTAGTGCACACAGCCGGCAAAAATGTGTCTGTTTTGCGCGTTAGGCAAAACTTTAAATATTAACCAAAAATTACCCAGCGCGCACAACCTGCAAAATTGTGACCGTTTTGCGCGCTACGCAAATAATGTCTACATTTACCAAAAGTGACACAGCGCGCACAACCTGCAAAATTGTGACAGTTTTGCGCGCAAGGAAAAACGGTCTACATTTCCCCAAAATTACCAGCACACGCCAGGTAAAATTGTAACCGTTTTGCGCGCAGGACAAAAATGTCTTCATTTACCCAAACTTACCAGCGCGCACCACCGGCAAAATTGTGACCGTTTTGCGCGCTGGGCACAACTGTCTACATTTACACAAAATTACCAGGGCACACACCCGGCAAAATTGTTATTGGTTTGCACGCTGGGCAAAACAGCCTACATTTGCCCAAAATTACCCAACGCGCACAACCCGCAAAATTGTGAGGGTTTTGCCCGCTGACCAAATATGTCTATATTTACGCAAAATTACCCAGCGCGCACAACCCGCAAAATTGTGACCGTTTTGCGCGTTGGGCACAAAATGTCTACATTAACCAAAATTACCTAGCGTGCATAGCCTGCAAAATTGTGACAGTTTTGCTCCCTGTGCAAAACCGTATACATTTACCCAAAATTACCCAGTTCGTACAACCGGCAAAAATGTGACCGTTTTGGGCGTTGGGCAAAACTGTACACATTTACCCAAAATTACCCGGCGTTCCCAACGTGCCAAATTGTGACCATTTTACGCGCTATGCAAATACTGTAAACATTTAACCTGCAAAATTGTGACTATTTTGCGCGTTGAGCACAAATGTCTACATTTACCCAACGTGACCCAGCGGGCACAACCTGTAAAATTATGACTGTTTTGCACGCTCACCAAATATGTCTACATTTACCCAAAATTAGACAGCGCTTACATCCGGCAAAATTCTGACCATTTTGCGCGCTGAGCGAAAATGTCAACATTTAACCAAATTTACTCAGTGCGCATAGCCGACCAAGTTGTGACTGTTTTGCGTGCTGGGCAAAACGGTCAACATTTACCCAAAATTACCCGTGCACACACCCGGAAAAATTGTTAGCCTTTTGCGCGGTGAGCACCACAGCCTACATTTGTCGAAAAATTACCCAACGCGCACAACCGGTAAAATTGTGGCCGTTTTGCGCGCTGAGCAAAACAGCCAACATTTGTCCAAAATTACCCAGGACGCACACCCCGCAAAATTGTGAAAGTTTTGCGCGCTGAGCAAAAATGTCTATATTTAACCAAAATTACTCAGCGCGCAGTGCCGGCAAAATTGTCACCGTTTTGCGCGCCGGGCAAAACTGTCTACATTTACCCAAAATTACCAGCGTGCACACCCGGCAAAATTGTGACCGTTTTGCGCGCGGGGCAAAACTGTTTACATTTACCCAAAATTACCAGCGTGCACACCCGGCAAAATTGTGACCGTTTTGCGCGCAGGGCAAGACAGCCTACATTTACCCAAAATTACCAGCCTGCACACGCGGCAAAATTGTGTCCGTTTTGCGCGCCGGTCAAAACTGTCGACATTTACCCAAAATTACCAGCGCACACATCCGGAAAAATTGTGACCGTTTTGAGCGCTGGGCAAAAATGTCGACATTTACCCAAATTTATTCAGCCCGCACAACCGGCAAAATTGTGACCGTTTTGTGCACTGACCATAACTGTGTACATTTTCCAAAATTTACCCAACGCGCACAACTGGTAAAATTTTGACAGTTTTGTACGCTGTGTAAAACCGTCTACAATTAACAAAAATTACACAGTGCGCCCAATCGGAAAAATTGTGACCGTTTTGCGAGCTGGGCAAAACTGTCTACAATTACACAAAATGACCCAGCGCGCACTACCGGCAAAATTGTGACCGTTTTGCGCGCTACGTAAATAATGTCTACATTTACCCAAATATCCTCTGCTCCCACAACCCGCAAAATTGTGACTATATTGCGCTCTGAGTACAAATGTATGCATTTACCCTAAGTGACCCAGCGCGCACAACCTGTAAAATTATCACTGTTTTGCGCGCTGACCAAATATGTCTACATTTAACCAAATTTACACATCGCTCACAACCGGTAAAATTGTGAGCATTTTTCGCACTGAGAAAAAATGACGACATTTAACCAAAATTACTCAGCGCGCATAGCAGGCAAAATTGTGACTGTTTAGCGCGCTGGGTAAAACTGTCAACATTTACCCAAAATTACTAGTGCACACACCCGGCAAAATCGTTATTGCTTTGCGCGCTGAGCAAAACACCCTACATTTGCCCAAAATTACCCAACGCGCACAACCGGTAAAATTGTGGCCGTTTTGCGCGCTGACCAAAACTGTCTTCATTTTCCGAAAATTATCCAATGCGAACAACCAGCAAAATTGTGACAGTTTTACGCTCTGAGGAAAACTGTCTACATTTACCCAAAATTACCTAGTGCACACAGCCGGCAAAAATGTGTCTGTTTTGCGCGTTAGGCAAAACTGTAAATATTAACCAAAAATTACCCAGCGCGCACAACCTGCAAAATTGTGACGGTTTTGCGCGCTACGCAAATAATGTCTACATTTACCAAAAGTGACCCAGCGCGCACAACCTGCAAAATTGTGACCGTTTTGCGCGCAATGCAAAACTGTGTACATTTCCCCAAAATTACCAGCACACGCCCGGCAAAATTGTAACCGTTTTGCGCGCAGGACAAAACTGTCTTCATTTACCCAAACTTACCAGCGCTCACCGCCGGCAAAATTGTGACCGTTTTGCGCGCTGGGCACACCTGTCTACATTTGCACAAAATTACCATTGCACACACCCGGCAAAATAGTTATTGGTTTGCACGCTGAGCAAAACAGCCTACATTTGCCCAAAAGTACCCAACGCGCACAACCCGCAAAATTGTGACGGTTTTGCGCGCTGACCAAATATGTCTATATTTACCCAAAATTACCCAGCGCGCACAACCCGCAAAATTGTGACCGTTTTGCGCGTTGGGCACAAAATGTCTACATTAACCAAAATTACCTAGCGTGCATAGCCTGCAAAATTGTGACCGTTTTGCTCCCTGTGCAAAACCGTATACATTTACCCAAAATTACCCAGTTCGTACAACCGGCAAAAAAGTGACCGTTTTGGGCGTTGGGCAAAACTGTACACATTTACCCAAAATTACCCAGCGTGCCCAACGAGCCAAATTGTGACCATTTTACGCGCTATGCAAATAATGTCAACATTTAACCTGCAAAATTGTGACTATTTTGCTCGTTGAGCACAAATGTCTACATTTACCCAACGTGACCCAGTGGGCACAACCTGTAAAATTATGACTGTTTTGCACGCTCACCAAATATGTCTAAATTTACCCAAAATTAGACAGCGCTCACATCCAGCAAAATTCTGACCATTTTGCGCGCTGAGCAAAAATGCCTACATTTAACCAAATTTACTCAGTGCGCATAGCCGACCAAGTTGTGACTGTTTTTGCGTGCTGGGCAAAACGGTTAACATTTACCCAAAATTACCCGTGCACACACCCGGAAAAATTGTTAGCCTTTTGCGCGGTGAGCAACACAGCCTACATTTGTCGAAAAATTACCCGACGCGCACAACCGGTAAAATTGTGACCGTTTTGCGCGCTGAGCAAAACAGCCAACATTTGTCCAAAATTACCCAGGACGCACACCCCGCAAAATTGTGACAGTTTTGCGCGCTGAGCAAAAATGTCTATATTTAACCAAAATTACTCAGCGCGCAGTGCCGGCAAAATTGTCACCGTTTTGCGCGCTGGGCAAAACTGTCTACATTTACCCAAAATTACCACAGTGCACACCCGGCAAAATTGTGACCGTTTTGTGCGCACGGCAAAACAGCCTACATTTACCCAAAATTACCAGCGTGCACACGCGGCAAAATTGTGTCCGTTTTGCGCGCAGGGCAAAACTGTCGTCATTTACCCAAAATTACCAGCGCACACATCCGGTAAAATTGTGACCGTTTTGAGCGCTGGGCAAAAATGTCAACATTTACCCAAATTTATTCAGCCCGCACAACCGGCAAAATTGTGACCGTTTTGCACAATGACCATAACTGTGTACATTTTCCAAAAATTACCCAGAGCGCACAACCGTTAAAATTTTGACAGTTTTGTACGCTGTGTAAAACCATCTACAATTAACAAAAATTACCCAGTGCGCCCAATCGGAAAAATTGTGACCGTTTTGCGAGCTGGGCAAAACTGTCTACAATTACACAAAATTACCCAGCGCGCACAACCGGCAAAATTGTGACCGTTTTGCGCGCTACGTAAATAATGTCTACATCTACCCAAATATCCCCAGCTCCCACAACCCGCAAAATTGTGACTATTTTGCGCTCTCAGTACAAATGTATGCATTTACCCTAAGTGACCCAGCGCGCACAACCTGTAAAATTATCACTGTTTTGCGCACTGACCAAATATGTCTACATTTAACCAAATTTACACATCGCTCACAACCGGTAAAATTGTGACCATTTTTCGCACTGAGAAAAAATGACGACATTTACCCAAAATTACTCAGCGCGCATAGCAGGCAAAATTGTGACTGTTTTGCGCGCTGGGGAAAACTGTCAACATTTACCCAAAATTACTAGTGCACACACCCGGCAAAATCGTTATTGCTTTGCGCGCTGAGCAAAACACCCTACATTTGCCCAAAATTACCCAACACGCACAACCGGTAAAATTGTGACCGTTTTGCGCGCTGACCAAAACTGTCTTCATTTTCCGAAAATTATCCAATGCGAACAACCAGCAAAATTGTGACAGTTTTACGCTCTGAGCAAAACTGTCTACATTTACCCAAAATTACCTAGTGCACACAGCCGACAAAAATGTGTCGGTTTTACGCGTTAGGCAAAATTGTAAATATTAACCAAAAATTACCCAGCGCGCACAACCTGCAAAATTGTGACGGTTTTGCGCGTTACGCAAATAATGTCTACATTTACCAAAAGTGACCCAGCGCGCACAACCTGCAAAATTGTGACCGTTTTGCGTGCAAGGCAAAACGGTCTACATTTCCCCAAAATTACCAGCACACGCCAGGCAAAATTGTAACCGTTTTGCGCGCAGGACAAAAATGTCTTCATTTACCCTAACTTACCAGCGCGCACCGCCGGCAAAATTGTGACCGTTTTGCGCGCTGGGCACAACTGTCTACATTTACGCAAAATTACCAGTGCACACACCCGGCAAAATTGTTATTGGTTTGCACGCTGAGCAAAACAGCCTGCATTTGCCCAAAATTACCCAACGCGCACAACCCGCAAAATTGTGACGGTTTTGCGCGCTGACCAAATATGTCTATATTTACGCAAAATTACCCAGCGCGCACAACCCGCAAAATTGTGACCGTTTTGCGCGTTGGGCACAAAATGTCTACATTAACCAAAATTACCTAGCGTGCATAGCCTGCAAAATTGTGACAGTTTTGCTCCCTGTGCAAAACCGTATACATTTACCCAAAATTACCCAGTTCGTACAACCGGCAAAAATGTGACCGTTTTGGGCGTTGGGCAAAACTGTACACATTTACCCAAAATTACCCGGCGTGCCCAACGAGCCAAATTGTGACCATTTTACGCGCTATGCAAATACTGTAAACATTTAACCTGCAAAATTGTGACTATTTTGCGTGTTGAGCACAAATGTCTACATTTACCCAACGTGACCCAGCGGGCACAACCTGTAAAATTATGACTGTTTTGCACGCTCACCAAATATGTCTACATTTACCCAAAATTAGTCAGCGCTCACATCCGGCAAAATTCTGACCATTTTGCGCGCTGAGCGAAAATGTCAACATTTAACCAAATTTACTCAGTGCGCATAGCCGACCAAATTGTGACTGTTTTGCGTGCTGGGCAAAACGGTCAACATTTACCCAAAATTACCCGTGCACACACCCGGAAAAATTGTTAGCCTTTTGCGCGGTGAGCAACACAACCTACATTTGTCGAAAAATTACCCAACGCGCACAACCGGTAAAATTGTGACCGTTTTGCGCGCTGAGCAAAACAGCCAACATTTGTCCAAAATTACCCAGGACGCACACCCCGCAAAATTGTGAAAGTTTTGCGCGCTGAGCAAAAATGTCTATATTTAACCAAAATTACGCAGCGCGCAGTGCCGGCAAAATTGTCACCGTTTTGCGCGCCGGGCAAAACTGTCTACATATACCCAAAATTACCAGCGTGCACACCCGGCAAAATTGTGACCGTTTTGCGCGCAGGGCAAAACAGTCTACATTTACCCAAAATTACGAGCGTGCACACGCGGCAAAATTGTGTCCGTTTTGCGCGCAGGGCAAAACTGTCTACATTTACCCAAAATTACCAGCGCACACATCCGGTAAAATTGTGACCGTTTTGAGCGTTGGGCAAAAATGTCCACATTTACCCAAATTTATTCAGCCCGCACAACCGGCAAAATTGTGACCCGTTTTGCGCACTGACCATAACTGTGTACATTTTCCAAAAATTACCCAGCGCGCACAACCGGTAAAATTTTGACAGTTTTGTACGCTGTGTAAAACCGTCTACAATTAACAAAAATTACCCAGTGCGCCCAATCGGAAAAATTGTGACCGTTTTGCGAGCTGGGCAAAACTGTCTACAATTACACAAAATTACCCAGCGCGCACAACCGGCAAAATTGTGACCGTTTAGAGCGCTACGTAAATAATGTCTACATTTACCCAAATATCCTCAGCTCCCACAACCCGCAAAATTGTGACTATATTGCGCTCTCAGGACAAATGTATGCATTTACCCTAAGTGACCCAGCGCGCACAACCTGTAAAATTATCACTGTTTTGCGCGCTGACCAAATATGTCTACATTTAACCAAAATTTACACATCGCTCACAACCGGTAAAATTGTGACCATTTTGCGCACTGAGAAAAAATGATGACATTTAACCAAAATTACTCAGCGCGCATAGCAGGCAAAATTGTGACTGTTTTGCGCGCTGGGTAAAACTGTCAACATTTACCCAAAATTACTAGTGCACACACCCGGCAAAATCGTTATTGCTTTGCGCGCTGAGCAAAACACCCTACATTTGCCCAAAATTACCCAACGCGCACAACAGGTAAAATTGTGACCGTTTTGCGCGCTGACCAAAACTGTCTTCATTTTCCAAAAATTATCCAATGCGAACAACCAGCAAAATTGTGACAGTTTTACGCTCTGAGCAAAACTGTCTACATTTACCCAAAATTACCTAGTGCACACAGCCGGCAAAAATGTGTCTGTTTTGCGCGTTAGGCAAAACTGTAAATATTAACCAAAAATTACCCAGCGCGCGCAACCTGCAAAATTGTGACAGTTTTGCGTGCTAGGCAAATAATGTCTACATTTACCAAAAGTGACACAGCGCGCACAACCTGCAAAATTGTGACCCTTTTGCGCGCAAGGCAAAACGGTCTACATTTCCCCAAAATTACCAGCACACGCCAGGCAAAATTGTAACCATTTTGCGCGCAGGACAAAAATGTCTTCATTTACCCAAACTTACCAGCGCGCACCGCCGGCAAAATTGTGACCGTTTTGCGCGCTGGGCACAACTGTCTACATTTACGCAAAATTACCAGTGCACACACCCGGCAAAATTGTTATTGGTTTGCACGCTGAGCAAAACAGCCTGCATTTGCCCAAAATTACCCAACGCGCACAACCCGCAAAATTGTGACGGTTTTGCGCGTTGACCAAATATGTCTATATTTACCCAAAATTACCCAGCGCGCACAACCCGCAAAATTGTGACCGTTTTGCGTGTTGGGCACAAAATGTCTACATTAACCAAAATTACCTAGCGTGCATAGCCTGCAAAATTGTGACAGTTTTGCTCACTGTGCAAAACCGTATACATTTACCCAAAATTACCCAGTTCGTACAACCGGCAAAAATGTGACCGTTTTGGGCGTTGGGCAAAACTGTACACATTTACCCAAAATTACCCGGCGTGCCCAACGAGCCAAATTGTGACCATTTTACGCGCTATGCAAATACAGTCAACATTTAACCTGCAAAATTGTGACTATTTTGCGCGTTGAGCACAAATGTCTACATTTACCCAACGTGACCCAGCGGGCACAACCTGTAAAATTATGACTGTTTTGCACGCTCACCAAATATGTCTACATTTACCCAAAATTAGACAGCGCTCACATCCGGCAAAATTCTGACCATTTTGCGCGCTGAGCGAAAATGTCAACATTTAACCAAATTTACTCAGTGCGCATAGCCGACCAAGTTGTGACTGTTTTGCGTGCTGGGCAAAACGGTCAACATTTACCCAAAATTACCCGTGCACACACCCGGAAAAATTGTTAGCCTTTTGCGCGGTGAGCAACACAGCCTACAGTTGTCGAAAAATTACCCAACGCGCACAACCGGTAAAATTGTGGCCGTTTTGCGCTCTGAGCAAAACAGCCAACATTTGTCCAAAATTACCCAGGACGCACACCCCGCAAAATTGTGAAAGTTTTGCGCGCTGAGCAAAAATGTCTATATTTAACCAAAATTACTCAGCGCGCAGTGCCGGCAAAATTGTCACCGTTTTGCGCGCCGGGCAAAACTGTCTACATTTACCCAAAATTACCAGCGTGCACCCCTGGAAAAATTGTGACCGTTTTGCGCGCAGGGCAAAACAGTCTACATTTACCCAAAATTACCGGCGTGCACACGCGGCAAAATTGTGTCCGTTTTGCACGCAGGGCAAAACTGTCGACATTTACCCAAAATAACCAGCGCACACATCCGGTAAAATTGTGACCGTTTTGAGCGCTGGGCAAAAATGTCCACATTTACCCAAATTTATTCAGCCCGCACAACCGGCAAAATTGTGACCGTTTTGCGCAATGACCATAACTGTGTACATTTTCCAAAAATTACCCAGCGCGCACAACCGGTAAAATTTTGACAGTTTTGTACGATGTGTAAAACCGTCTACAATTAACAAAAATTACACAGTGCGCCCAATCGGAAAAATTGTGACCGTTTTGCGAGCTGGGCAAAACTGTCTACAATTACACAAAATTACCCAGCGCGCACAACCGACAAAATTGTGACCGTTTTGAGTGCTACGTAAATAATGTCTACATTTACCCAAATATCCTCAGCTCCCACAACCCGCAAATTTGTGACTATTTTGCGCTCTCAGTACAAATGTATGCATTTACCCTAAGTGACCCAGCGCGCACAACCTGTAAAATTATCACTGTTTTGCGCGCTGACCAAATATGTCTACATTTAACCAAATTTACACATCGCTCACAACCGATAAAATTGTGACCATTTTTCGCACTGAGAAAAAATGACGACATTTAACCAAAATTACTCAGCGCGCATAGCAGGCAAAATTGTGACTGTTTAGCGCGCTGGGTAAAACTGTCAACATTTACCCAAAATTACTAGTGCACACACCCGGCAAAATCGTTATTGCTTTGCGCGCTGAGCAAAACACCCTACATTTGCCCAAAATTACCCAACGCGCACAACCGGTAAAATTGTGACCGTTTTGCGCGCTGACCAAAACTGTCTTCATTTTCCAAAAATTATCCAATGCGAACAACCAGGAAAATTGTGACAGTTTTACGCTCTGAGCAAAACTGTCTACATTAATTTACCCAAAATTACCTAGTGCACACAGCCGGCAAAAATGTGTCTGTTTTTGCGCGTTAGGCAAAACTTTAAATATTAACCAAAAATTACCCAGCGCGCACAACCTGCAAAATTGTGACGGTTTTGCGCGCTACGCAAATAATGTCTACATTTACCAAAAGTGACACAGCGCGCACAACCTGCAAAATTGTGACCGTTTT